>CM073454.1:27075000-27135000 GCA_037074485.1 Delonix regia | reverse complement strand
ATCTCACACTTTTCAAAATACTAAAGGGTTTCACCTGGTGTCCTCTTCCTCTATAAAGCTACTTTCTCATGGTACTATCTCCACGTGAACACCAATTCAACTAATTTTCCATGATTACGATCCCCAAAACTTGGCATAAGCACTCACTTTCCTTTCCCTTTTTCTCTTTAATTTCTTTGCTTCATGATACTTAGGATTAGACAATTCAATTTTTCCGGCACTCCTTTTCGTTGTTTGACATTTTAACCGTTTCTTGTAATGCCTAATTGATCCTTTAATCACAAATCTGTTCATGTAATTGGTAAAAATGATGCAACGCAACCCCTAATTTAAAAAAAAAAAAAAAACTTAAGCAAGATAATTATTAAAAATCTTGCCCTGTTTTATATAAGGGAAATGGTTGCTCTGTAGATGAAAAAAGAAAAGGAAACAAATATTTGAATATTTGGTAGTAT
Organism: Delonix regia; assembly: GCA_037074485.1. Lineage (NCBI taxonomy): Eukaryota > Viridiplantae > Streptophyta > Magnoliopsida > Fabales > Fabaceae > Delonix > Delonix regia. Next base: position 27,134,545 of record CM073454.1, on the reverse strand, counting down.
GGATTCTAGTTTTTATAGGAATGAAAATTTTATCATTTTGATGGAAATATCTTTCATGAGAATTGGATGGAATGAGAGAATAATGAAGAAAATATCCATATAATAATAATGATAATAAAATCATAATAACAATTTTTTGAATTGAACAGTAGTTTGGTATTTTTTTTTTTTTACTTTCTCTCTATTACTCTATTATTTTTCATTACGCCAAACATGTTTTTTATTTCATTTTTATTTTTATTTTCATTCTTATTCTCTTTTCTTTTGCATATCAAATGAGGCCTCATTGATCATAGTATGTCATACAAAATATTCAAGAAGGCATTTAACCGATGTCCTAATTAGTTTTAAAATGAATAAAATTATATTAAAAAGAAAAGTGCTTAAAATAAGAAGATAACACAAGCATAAAAAATGGTGGATTTTGGACTTCAAACTATATAACATTAGGCTCACAAAATTTTTTTGGTAGACATATTATAAGTTCAAAAATTTACAGAGACTAAAAACTTATGTCTCGGAAATCAAGTGGTTCATCTGCCTCAATTTCTAGAGTCCTATTCACTCTATATATATATATATATATATATATATACTTGTTTGCTACATGTTCCATGCCAAAATCTAATATTTCTTCAATTTCTATTAAGATCAATTTCATATAAGAGTATTCAAGATATGAAAATGTAAATTTCACAAATTGTTCCCAAAGATAATTTAATTTTTTTAACTATATTGAGATAAAGGAAAAGAGTAATAAAACTAATTAAATGAGTTTGAACTTGTGAATGATTGATTAAAGGGAATGATTTTGGCATAATGAAAGGCACATCATCATACTTTAGAAAAACAGTAGAAGACAAAATGGAATTTGGTAGCTATTTGAGAGAAAAGAGGAATATAGAGGGAGGTGAAAAGGATGTGAAAATGTGATCACTAGAGGCCAAAACCATATGTGAAAGAGCCACAAATCTCATAACTAGCTTCATGTGATCAATTGTGTGGCCTATTGTGAGCATCCGAGGTGAATAATAGGGTCAAATGTCACTTCATGTGTGCATTAATTAACTATTTTATCCTTTTGTTTCAGGTTCATCCCTCACAGTATGGACCACCGAAAGCAAAGAGTTAGAATAGAATAGGAATACTATGCAAATTCTATAGCATTACACCAAATGACAAGATCTTCACTTGTCATACCTGAGTTTTTGTTTAGTGTTTTTATTCTTCAACTTTTGATAATTAATAACATTTGTTAAAAGCAAGGATGAATAAGGAGATTCGATTGTCTCCCTTTTGAATTTTTTAAAATTTTAATTTTAAAAAAATAATTTTATTTTATATTTTTAATTTAATTCTTTAATTTATAAGAGTTTACTTCTTTAAATTATAAAAATTTACTTCTCTTAATTTAATTTTTTTTATTTAAAATTTTCGCTCATCTTAAAATAGAACCTTATATATGTCCCTTATCAACAGCACAATGTGTTGTTGTGCAATAATGGTATTTTTGAAAGTGGAAATTAGTATTGTAAAAGGAAAAGAATTTTAAACTAAATTAACAGTAAAAGAACATAAAGATATTTAAGATACATTCTTTTATTAAACTTATTTTTAACATGCCAAAATATTTATTGATTACTGATTGATTTAATTTATATTAGTTGGTTTACGTGACAATCTATTTGTCTATCCAATGCAAGAGATATCTTTAATCATGTATTAACACATTATATACTCTCATATATACTTATTTCTCACCAATGTGGGGCCTACGTAAAACCAGGGAATAAAATTGTTTGAAGTTGTTAATTTGTGTAAATCATGCAAATAATAGATATAATAGATTAAGGGAAATAAAAAGCTTCAACCAATCTCAATACATTTGATTATAGAATCATACAAACGCTCATTGAATTATGAGAAACAATCAAAATAAAACCAAATTCAGGAAAACCCAGACAAAATTTAGGAATCAATACATTTATAAATGACATCAACCATCGCAATTTTGATCGTGTATGGAAAGAAACTATACTAATGCAGGTCAAATAATTACATCTCCAAACCTCCCAGTCTCAAAAAAAAGAATTTTAAGTAGACTCAACTTATGAAATATAGATACACCAAGCCAAGCATAAATACACAATATGTTAAACACACTTCTTAGTGAAATCTATTGAATCTACCTAAAATTCTCTCCAGACACATAAACCCTGGCAAGAAGAAAACTTGTTGCGTCCATTGTTTGGTGTGGATTGAGTCATAAAACTCAGTGTCACCTTAAATGGGTACTCCCAGTTCTGTTCAAGTGGCATGAAGATGTAAACCAATGGCCTCTGAAATCAGCATGCCTATCTGAATTAGGCCCTGAGTCCCAAAGCCTTTGCCTTGGGGCACTCATTGACCTAACCTTGGCTCGAGAAGACTCAGTGTTTGCCATGTAGTTAGGGTGACCCAAGTAGCCACACTCGCTCCTTGTGGGTGTGAAAGGACCCCTTCTCCTTGAAATAGAAAATGCCTCTGGACTGTTCTCTGCTGTTCTTGAAGCTTTTTCATCTTTCCTGTTTTGATACTTGAGAGAGGTCAGGAGACTATGGTTCAGAGCTCTAGTTGAACACTTCGATGGAGAGTCATATGCCATGAGGTTGTCGTTGTGGGAGTTCAAGTGTGGCTTCCAAGTATCAACTTCAAGAATTTTGTCACTCTTCTCATCGTCTCCTCTGGGATGGTTCCAAATATTCTCTTCCACCCATTGGTCGAACCAAAGTGATCCAAACCTCGCTCTCCCCGAACCAATGTCCCTGAAATTTGCATTAGAACTGCATCTCTGCAAGTTGAAACCGAAAATGCAATTGAATAAGAAAAATGCTTCAAACTCATCTTGAAGATAGACATTCTTACTCTGAAGTCAATTCTAAGCACATATTCTTTTTCATTTTAACTGTCAAAGCATCTCACAAGCCAGTTTATGGGTAAGATTCATGTGTACCTTGAGGACAGAAGATCCTTCAAATTTAGTACTATAGGCTCTACGTGGGTACTCATAATCTTCAGGGACCTGCAATTAACATAAAAACATTTAAGCTAAGCAGCAGGAAAGCAAGCCTCTTGGAACAAGAGGGGAAATTATGAACACTTAGCCAATCATAAATAGACATATAAACATGTAAAAAATAAGTTCTACTAAGAAGTATGTTCTCTTACAGGGTGTTGGGACAGTGCAGACTTGGTAGAGTACAGAGTATCAGACAAGTACACGCGACTTGCACGTGCCCGGGACTGTAGCCGTACCAATGTTTGCATGCGCCTCAGCATGTCTGCAGTTTGCTTTCTCACTATGTGACCTCTCACCAATGCTTGCAACTTCACCAATGCTTTCAGTGCTCTTAGAGCTCGCTTTGCCTTTCAAATTCACCCCATATATTAACTTCACTTACAAATAACACTTCACTATTAAAAGACATGCAAATGAAGAATCAGACATTTTTACATGTTTTGGATCTATCTAAGGTCTCCGTGCATCCTTCACAAAGTCAAAAATGAAATCAATACTTGCTTGCCAACTTGCCCATCACTCTCCTAATACGTTGCCTAACAACCATAGCTTAGGCTTATAACCTTGACATAGTTGACGATGGGTTGGCAAAGGGCCACACTATTTTGGTTTTTTTTTTTTTTTAATGCACTGAGCCACTATCTACTTTCCCTATTAGAAAGGAAAGTATAATTTGTGGGGCTTCTTTGTACTCAACTACTTCTCCTTTTATTTGCCGTTGAATTCTCTCGCACTCAATCCCCAAAATAATATATTGAAGATATAAATTTTCAAGGACTCAGTTCATAAAAGTAATTTTTTAAAAGATAAACTATGAGTATTATTATTTTAACTTATGAAAAAGAAATGAAGAAACAGAGTAGCAAAGTTGACGAGTGTTTGTTTCGCCAGAAAAATTTTGGACTTGGACCAGAAAAATATAGGCCGAAATCAAGCACGGACGAAGAAAGTCAACAAATTTGAAAATAGCTAACAAGTTTCCACTACGTGATAATTCAAACTTCAAAGTTGTTTGAATCCGGAAAACCAAGCGCCAAAAAAAGCTCATACCATCGGGAATAATACTTACCAGGTAACCACGAAACGTCGATTGTATCTTAACGGCGGCGATCTCTTCCGGCCACCGGTGCTGGCTCGAGCCACCGTGCGCCGCCGCGGTGGTTGGTCGGATGCTAGTACTGGGACCGCAGCCGCCGCCATTTGTTAGCCTGACAACCTCCGCCGCGGCATGGGCGGCTGCAAGAGCTGCCTCCGCCACTGCCGCCGTCGCCGCCGCCACGGCTATGGCATGTTTGTTAGCGTTCAAGGGATCAGGGAATGAAGCCGTAGATTTGGCAAGGTCGGTGTCGTTAAGATCAGAAGTTGGAATTTGTGATTTGTCTTTGTCTTTGGTGTGTTTGATGAAGCTCCATCTGCGTTTACTCTTACCCGGTTCAGACCGGGACTTGTCGGACTCTCCTGCCGGAGAACCCGATTTCTTGCCGCCGAAAAGTCGCCGGAGGAAACCCATGTCTCATCGATGGGTTGGGAGTTTCGCGAAGCAGAGCATATTCTGAGAAGTGAGTTGGCACTGAGAATGAGAAAGAGTGAGGAGAAGGAATTTAGGAAGGAATGAAGTGAGGAACCATTGGATTATGTAGTTGGAGATTTGAATGCTGCCCATCAAAACGACGCGCTTCTAGAGAGTCTGTTGTCACGTGCAACTCGTTTTTCCACCCTTTTCTCATCTGAACAAGGTTTGAATTGCTGCCTTTCCTCTTTGAGGAGTAGACTGTGAGTGTGAAGATAAACAATAAAAAAAAAAAAAAAAACATAAACTATGTATTTTGAAAAAAAGAAAAACATAAACAAAGTCATGAAATAAAAAAAGACATAAGAGAAGAACAACAAACCCGAATCAACATTATGGCCATATAATATTGTTACTGTTTCAGAAACTGACAGCAGTTCGGTTTAGATGGATCTATACAACTGCTGCTTTTGGAGGAAGTGGCAATTAAAATATTTGCGAAATATATGGTATTAATAATTAATTTTAAATCTCAATATAGTATTACGTAAATAGATATAAATTTTAAGAAAAATATTTTGGTTCTCTATTTTTAAATTTTATTTTATTTTAGTCTTTCACAAATTAAAAGTCTTAAAATAGTTATTTATTTTTAAATTTTATCTCAATTTAATTCTTCATGAATTAAAAATTTTAAAATAATTATTCACTTTTGAACCTAATATCGTTTTAATTATTTACAAATTAAAAACTTTAAAATAATTAATTATTTTGATTATCTCAATTTTTCTAACAATTTTAGAAAGAATTAGACACAGATTGAGATGACCCCCTTAAGTGATAAGACTCACTAAACCATTTGAGACTCATAATGTGTTTATTTTTATCCAAAGTTGATAAAAAATTGACAAAAGAGAAATTGAGAAGGTACAAATTTATAACTTAATTTCGTTTAAATAAGGACTAATTTAAGTTAAATTTTAAAAAATAGATGACCAAATGACTATGTTTAAAAGTAAAGAATTTTTACAAAAATTTTTAATTTGTAAATGATTAAAATTAAATTAAATTAAAAAAATAAATAAAATATAAAAAATGGTATTATTTTAATAAATTTTATATAAAATTTTAAAATAATATGAAATATATATTTTTCACTAGATTAATTAGATTTGGTCAAAAAAAACCGTTTCTCTATTAAATTTAATATTTTTAGGGCATTAAATAATGTGACGCTAGCCTCTCTGCGGCATTTGAATTTTGCAACGCCATGATTGTGGCATGGCGCTGCGCCATGTGCCATTAATAACTGTGGGCGTATATTTATTAAAGTGACTTGCCACAAAAGTGCGTATTTTAGGCACAAATAATAAACGCAGCCTCAAATGTAATGCGTAAAATAAAGAAGGAGAGACAGAGATGTTTGGAAAAGCATTTACGATACCTAAAGTCGTTAAGATGGTGATAATAATCATACAGTCCTTAAGATGGAAGTCACACATCATTTCCACCAAACTGGGTGTAAATGCAAGTGATGCGATCGCTGAGATTGACAATATTCTTAAGAGCCAAAAAAGGTGATTTGAGTGACAAGCGAACCCAACTTACACGTCCTTAATTATCTTTCGATATCTTAGTTTATTTTAAAAGATATGAAATTCACTAATTTAAAATTTAATATTATTAAATTTAATATTAAAAATAATTCTTTTAACAAAACTTTTAGAAGTTATTGAATTTTTTATCACTCAACTCGACGTCGTCAATCTCCTCTTAAATAATATTGTTAAGCTCAATATTAAAAATAATTTTTATGATATTATATTTTTAATATATAAAACAAAAATTGAATCCAAAACTTCACCTAAAAGATATCAAGTTATTTGTCACTTGAACCAACTAACGTTGTCGATCTCCTCCTAAATAATGTCGAGCATAGAAATTTGAAAACGTTAGGCTCAAATATTCTTGTGTTTTACGGATTGTTTTATATTAATTTATACATTTAATATGAAAATATTTACAAAATAGTGGAATTTGATGTGACGTGACATAGCAAGTAATCTTCGAACACAAATTACTTGGTTATTAAGTCATCTATGCCTTGTGACCGAACTCTATGCATCTCTTTCATAGTGTAACATTTGTGCTGTGTGTGACAAAGAAGCTACAGGGGTAAATAAGTTTTTGAAAATAAAAAGATTAATAAAAATTTTGTTCAAAAATTTTTTTTGACAATAATCAATTAATTATATATCGAAAACATTCAATTAATTTTAAACAGAAACAAAATAGAAATTTTTAACTAATTATGTTTTGAGACAAGTTGATTGATTTCAAACAAAAAAAAACAAAGAAAGTATAATTTGGAAATGATTAGCTAACTTTAAATTAAGTGTTATTAACTAAAATGCTACATAAACAATTAAAGTGATTGAGGAGAGAAGAGAAACAAAACCTGATTTATCATAGTTTGACACAACTTTCTTTCTCTTGACACCTAAGATATTTCAACACGCTTACAACACTTTGTTAAACATTTTTCATGCTCACCCATAACTCAAGATTTTTAGTGCTAATGCTTAATATAAGGTTTTTCGTACTTACTCTTAACACAAGATTTTTTGTGTTTGTTTTTATCACATGGTTTATAAGCTCATCTCAAACTAATCTCAAGAGTTTTCACAATTCTATGTAACATTTGCTCCACTCAACAATGGAAAAAATTTTCAGAAAAAAAAAGTAATATTTAAAGACCTACATAACAAAAGGGATACAATATAACTACACTAAGAACTATCTGTTATGAACATAGTATAACCTAAAACAAAACTAGGGAATGGTCTATATTATTAGAGGCAATAAACTAGTAACAAGTACACAGGGCATAGATAAACGAGAAAGATGATACAAACAATATGAACAAGTGAAGGAGAGCTCAGAAAGTAATAGAGATACAATAGTTAAAACAGTCCATATTCTTCCACATTAATTTTCCATGGCTCTGCTCTTTTTAACTCTACGACCTACAACTAATTCTGTTTTTCCCCATCACATGCCTTTCTTGAATGCCCTCATAGCTCGCCATGTTGCCATTTGATCTAACTAATATAGAGGGAGCCATTGACATATACATTACATTACTTCCCCCATTAACATTGACCTTGTCCTCAAGGTCAAAGGATGGAATAACTAGGTGAACATTATCAGTTAATTAAACTTTAGTAGTAGGTACCTGATCTCTTATTTTAATAGTTACAACTTCACCCATAACAATGACGAATAGCAATTGCATCAAGCATAACCAACATAACCTCACCCATCCCTATATAATGTCTATCACTATCATGTCCAGGCTCAATAGGCTTATCCAATGCTAATTCGCAACTCCACATACCCATGGATCTTGCAAGAGTTCAGCAGAGCACCCCATATACCAAAGTCTAATATTACTTTCATATGTGATAAAAGATCATAAGCCTCACCCATTTGACCACAGTGACCAAGAAGCGAAATGGCAAAATTGTAAGACCCATTCCATGTAAGACCTGGAGTCAGCATATTCTACACCAGTAAATTTCCTTTGGAATTGTTATAGAACAGGTTATAGTTACTGCATACAAAGTTGCAAACAAAGTCGAGGTGAACCAGTGTGGCATTAAGTTGCTTGCATACGTCCACAACCATTGCCAAAGCAGCACTTTTGGCATTCTTTATGGGCATGGGAGAAAACCAAGCCAGAGTATTACTTGGGTCATCCTCCAGCGAGCTTCTCCCAACCTTGCCATCAAGATTGGCACCAACAACACTAGCTGTAATATAGACAACTCCACTAATTCAACCAAACAGATGAATAGATGATCCACCAAGACCATGGAAGCACCAATTTGTTATGAACACAGTATAAGCTAAAATAAAACTAGTTAATTGTCTATATTATTATACGCAATAAACAAATAACGAGTATACAGTAGGGTGTGCATAACTTGGTCCAACCTAGCTAACCCGACCCAATCTAGTTGTTTCGAATTGGGTCATGTACTTCCATGCGACTAGCACCAAGTTTAAAATATAAAATCTATTTTTGAGTCGGGTTAGGTCTCGGGACAAAGTATTAGCTTGACATATATATACTTTTTCTTTAATTTTTTTTATTTCTAATGATATTAATGGTAATTTTTAAAGAAGTAACTACTTTTTTAATAGGTTTTAAATATAAATAATTTTTATTAGTATAAGATATCTTATTTATTAAATATTAATCAAATTTTTTTTTGAAAAAATTTTTAAATTTAAATTTAAATAAAAACTAAGATAATCCCGTCTGATCTAACTTAGTCCTATTATAGATTAAGTCCTAAGTCTAAGCCATTTTTATTAGCCAGTATGTACCCTGGATTAGACCACGGTTCAACTCAACCTAGCGTAAGGTATGTTCACCCTTTGTACATAGGGCATTGATAAATGAGAAAGATGGCAGGAATAGTATGAGTAAGTGCAGATGAGAAATAGAAGGAAATACAGAAGGTGAGCTGAGAAAATAACAGTGCTACAATAGAGCAAATAGTCAGGAGAAAGCAATCTAAATTCTTCCACGCCAATTTTTTTTAACTCCTCAGTCTGCAACTAATTCTGTTTTTTTCTTGTTTCATGCCTTTCCTAAATTCCCTCATAGCTTGCCACGTTACCATCTGATCTAAAGGAGCCTCTGACATGTATATCACACTATCAAAAGCAAATATAAGCTAGAAACTACGCTCCCAAATACCTCTATTTTTTTGCAAAATGACATTCAAATCAATGTCTTCTTCGAAGAAACTAGGCGTTAAGAAGAGATTACTTCATATCTCTAGTGCTCCAACATCTATGAGAGAATTTCGCTATTTGAATCCCTTGTTCTTAGTTCTTTTATGATTAAAGGAAGATGAGATTTGAAAGGAGAAAGCTTCCTTTCATAGCTTTTCAGAATTTCAAAGAAGAACAAAAATAATGATATAATAACCAATAAATAAATGTGATTGATATAGTCAAGCATTAAAGATCATTGATATAATCAAGTATTTAGTATGATTGAAATAATTGATACAATATTAAGGTATGAAAGATAATGACATTAAGTGCTCATATTTCACAAAGAATATCTCATATTTAAAACTTTTGACTTAGAACATTAAATAGAAGAATATTCTTTAACTTAATACTTTTTATAAAAATAAACTTAAGAACTTTGACATCATCAAAATAATAATTTAAACTTTGGGGCCAACAATATGAAGGGTTGAAATTTTATCTAATGATTTAAAATTTATTTTATTTTTTTAATTATAATAAATTTAAATTGTTAGATAAAAATTTAATAATCTTAACAATCCTTTAGTACTGATTCATCTTAGCTAAAATTTAGAATCACCAATTGAGTTTTTAAACTTATACTCATGTGCAGAGCATGGTGACAACAAGTAGATAACTTGGCAATAAGACTAAACACGAATCACACTAGGATGGGTAAGATTTGTGCAAAATTCAAGATTGAACCCTATTTCTTGGGCCTTTTTTAAGATTCAAGACTTGACCAGATTTAATTAGTCTTGGTTAGTGGCAAAGTCAGGTCAAATATATATTTTTTTAACAAAAGCATTTTAATTCATTAAAAAATTTCATTCGAAAAAAAATTTTTTTTAAAGGAATTAATATTTGTAATAAAAAAGTTAAAATTCAGAATGAAATATTATTAAGATTTGAAAAAATTAATATTTTCAAAATTTATCTTAAATAAAATAAAAATACATTATACAAATAATATTTTTTGAAAAAATAAAACCAAGTCAGATCAACCACGGTTGGATCAGACTCTAAGTGAATTCAAGATCTGACCAGTCAAAATCAAATTTTTTAAAATTTGAATATGTCCCAACTCAGTCCGATTGTCAAGTTCACTTGATTTGTGAATTCTTACTAAACCACATAATCGATTTGGTTGAATATTATACATCCATCTGCCACGAGGGAACAGACTTGACAGCTTTGGACAACGGGGACTCCATTACAAATGTTTGAAATTATAGGATCAAGTAGTAAGAGAATAACATGTAGAGACTAAATTAAAATTAGAAAACATGATGGGGATCAAAGTATAATTTACCCCTTTTCTTAACGCAAACATGTTTCAGAGTTCTAGCATCTGACTGATTTCACAAGCTCCGGGGTGAAGCTTCAAGTCATATGTTGGGTTATTCAGTGTCTATATTGGCATTAAATAATTTTTTTATTCGTGTATGGTGAAAATAAAAAGGCATGGTTATTCAGTGACTGGTTTTATATTATAATGCTCTTTGCATCACCAAATCAAAATGTTAGAATTTCACATGAACATTTGGTGGTGAAGTATGCATTAATCACACTTTAACTTTAAAATTGTAGGTCTGATCTATTAAGTCATCAACATTAATTTGAACAGTCATTTTCATGCACATAATCTTCTTTTCATCCTTTATTTTTCAAAAATATCATTTTGCCTTTCTCCATTATTTTTTCGTTGGTACAGGAACAAAAGAAAAAGGAAAAAAAAAAACACACAAAAGCTACAGCCTAACAAACTGAAAACCAAGTCCTACCCATGCAGTAAGTTGAACATATATATATATATATATATATATATATATATATATTCACAAAGTTACCTTTACTAAAACATTTTTACACAGCCTTGTGAAAATTTCATTTTTAAAATTTATTATGTTAACGATTAGATTATATATAATTTAATAAAAGTCACACCATCCCTTCCAGAGCAATATACAAATAAGAGTAAGTGTACAAAATCTTTTAAAATTTTATTAAAACCACACTGATTTCCCATCTATTTTTAAAATATACATACATTTTCCTTGAGCAGAAAATTGCACTGTACCTTAATCTAATTTTAAAATGTTTAACTAAAATACCCCCCAATAATCTAAATACATTATTTTAATTAAAATATCCCATTAAATTTTTAATGCAGGACACTTTAGTCAAAAAAAATTAAAATTAGGCTAAAACTTATTTTTTAAAACTAAAAATATATATTTTTTATAAAACTTCAAAAGAGATCTATAAAATTTATTCTTCAAATAATTAGGCATTTAAGTCTTAATCTCTAATAAAAAAACACCAGTAATTATAATCATAAAAAGGTCTGCACAAGTAAACTGACATTGCTTTTCACAAAATTTGCTTGTTGCATAACCCCACCACAAAAAGAGAGAGAGAGAGAGAACAAAGAAGAATAAATAGGGACAAATAAAAGGAGATAAAAAAAAGAAAACTATTATAAATCTATTTAATTATTATTGTTAGTAGCTGCAGGTGCAGTCCAATACTTCTTCACAGCAAATAAAAGCTTCTCCCTTTCAAGAGGGCCATCTTCATGGTCCACAATTTGACTGTCCCATTCCATTCCACGGACCACACTCTTCACTTTCAGCAACACATCAACATCATCTCTTACGATCACACTCCCTTCTGGTCTTAAAATCCTATCCATCTCTAGCAGAATGTCTTCCATCTCACATCTACATCACACAATGCAGTTTATTAAATATTAGCAGGGTCATCTCATGAATAACTAATATAATTAATGTGATGTGTAAACCTCTTTATTATCTTGTATTTCAAATACTAAAATGCATTATGATCACTAGCTAAGTTATCGTATTAAATTCATCTCATGGATCTCTAAATTAAAATAGATGGATAGCTTATAACTTCACTTTTTAAAATTGCTTTACAAAAAGCAATAATATTTACAAAAACTAATATGGAACTGCTATATATATTGCAGAGTTGGGAAGGAATAAAATATAATAACAAAGGCAAGATGATTGTTTCTGTTTGATTTAAAAGAAACAGGAAAATTTAAAAAAAATTATTTTCTAAGTAATTACATATATTCTATTTTGAAAATATTATCTTTTAAAAAATTAATTAATTTTAATGATTTAATTGCTTAACATTGTTTTTTTAGCAATAAATCATTAATTTTTCTTCCAAAATTTTTTAGATTGGAATTGTTGGGAATATTAGTTGAAATTTCTTGTTAGTTCTCCTCTCCTCCACATAACTCTCAAATAGAATATATGTTTTTCTTCCCGTTTTTCCTTCTCTCCATTCTATCATCTTTCATCCAAACATAGACTATGGCTTGCATTAAGTGACTTGATTTGATCCAAAAATTCAAAACTTTGAAGGCAAGGCCTTTGTATCTCAAACACTTGTCTTGAAAAAGAAAACCTGTAAATCAACCTGTTACTGTAAAGGCTGAACACTGAATCTGCATGAATCAGGTCGTAAGTTCTAGGATAAGTAGACATTGCTTCACACCTGCAGAGAATTGAAGGCCATGAGGGTTTTAGAAAGAACACAGAAAAGAGAGACAGTTGAAATAAAGAAAACTCCATCAAACGAAGAAGACAAGGTATTTTTGAACCAACCAATCTTGGTATGTCCCAATTAATCCTCGTTCATATATTACTCCAAGTGTGTTAACCTTAGCCTGCACAGGAACCACATTCATCACCCAAACTGGATCATCAATGAGTGCAGCTGCAAATCCACCCAGGTGGGCATTCATGTCTAGAAGGTTTCGGTATCTCCCAGGTTTTCCCAGCTGATTGTTCACTTTCTTGTAATATGACAACCTTTTCCTCCACAACTCAGAATTTTCCTTGAATGTTTCAGGAGTGACTCCTTCTATGGTTCCCATGTCAATCCTTGGTGGGACAGCATTTACTCTGTCAGGCCAATTTTCCAATGCCCTTCCTGCAGTTTCTTCTCTTTCAGACACTTCCGGTAGAGGACTCAGACAAGTTTCCATGTCTGTGTACCTGAAAATGGCGAAAACAGTTTTAACAAAGAAGCAATATACACAGTTTAGTAGCAAACGAACACATATTAGAAAATTTGGCAAAAAAAAGACACATATTAGAAAAATGAAACAAAGCATGAAGATCTGTAAATAGTTTTATTGCAATATCTAAACAAAGCACAGGTCCACTAAAACTTTGTGTTGAAATTTGATTTTAATAGGGAGTGGAAGGAGGACAAGTGATGAAACTCTTCTACTTGCTCATAGAGGCTCTAATATTATGTCAACGACCATTTCACCTTAAGCTTAAGCTTTAATGAAGGTTTAGGTGTAATTTTATTATCTATGACAAGACAACTGCAAAATAGACAGTTTAGCAGCAAACAAGCAAAGACAACGGAAAAATGAATTACAACCTAGCATTGTAAGGGACAGACAAATGCAAAATATATAGTTTAACAACTAACAAACACGGGGATTGGGAAAACGAAACATAAACCAGGGCTTGTCAGGGACAGATGAAAAATACATAGTTTGAGCAAGCAAACAAACAAAGAGAAAGGACAAATGAAATAGAAACCAGGCCTTGTCAGAGAAATGCAAAATATGTAGCTTAGCAGCAAACAAGCACAAAGATTGGGAAAATGAAACAGAGACCAAGCCTAGTGAGGGACAAATCCAGGGCTTGTCAGAGACACATGCTAAATACATGGTTTAGGAGCAAACAAACAGAGATCGGAACAATGAAGCACAAACCAGGCCTTGTCAGGATCCTGAGCCCGGCAGAAAGGGCGATTCTTACAACCCAAATGGTTTTTGGGCTTCTGCCAGATAGCAATATCACGGTTCTCCACTACCTTCTTCCAGCAAAGGCTCTTAGCTACCTTCTCAATCCTGGTCTGCTCTTCATTCAGATCCTCCTTCGTTCTTTCCCACCCTTTCCAGTGTTTCTTCCAGTTGATTGGAGGCCCAGATAGAATCCAGAAACCCCCAGGTCTCAGCACTCGATCCACTTCATTTAGATAAACCCCATCTACCTCACAATAAAAAAGAATCATTACAAGTTAAATCTTGAATCATGAGTCTTTTTTGCATGTGTCAGTGTTCATGCTGCTTCCTAACTTATAAGTAGCATGATCAAACAATGCCTAGGCCCGTCCAAGTTGTCAAAAATTAAGAAAAGAAGGCATATATGAGAAACATATACATTATTGTCTTCATATTTCTTCTATAAAAAGGTTATCACTGAAGTTTAACTCACAAGTGTTTTCTATGAAAAAAAATTGCATAAAATGGTCAATTTATATATGGTGGGTGAGAATACCATATGCTGCCCATGGAATGAGGCAGCGAGAGCAGTGGGCCATGTCAAAAGCTCTAGAAGGGAAAGGAAGCCTCTTGGAGGCTAGCACTCCAATCAATGCAGGAACTCCTCTTTCAAGAGCAAACTGTACTTGTGCTTCATGTGTATCCCTTGGTGCTATTGACATTGTCAAGATGTCACGAGAGAGAAGATAGGCTCCCCAACTAGCAACCTGCATTCATCAAAGTGTTACCAAAATTTTAAAATTATTATTATTATTTTATAATAAATCCTCTACGGTCAAACATAGTGTGCATTCAAAAAAAGAATAAAAAGAAATGATAAAACACTAATGATTCTTTTTACATTGGGGCACTCAATTCCGTATATAGAACTCAAACGTAAATTTTGATCTTAAGATCAATTCATGCATTTTAATGAAAAACCAAGAGATTTATTTGTATTATATAATAGCAGGCCAACTGTCTCCAGTAATAACAGATGGATGATCATTTCAGAAAGTTTTCTGTTGTTCATTTCAGAATATGGTATGAAAAAAAAAAGGGAGGCCCAGGAAAAGATACTGTGCCAAAATTTATGTCCTATAAATGATGAGACAAATTAATTGTTAGGACATAGAATCTAGCTGGGCATAAAAAAAAATCAGAAATGATCTATCACATCGAGTTTTTTTTTTTTTAAATTTAAAACAGCTTCGGATCCGATCTAATTTCACACATGCTTAGAATTGAGTATAAGTCTTCTACAGTGGCATACTGTGCATTCAATAAAAAGAAAAAGGAAAGTAAAATTAAAAAAAAAAAACACTCATGCGAATGCCCATATATATATATATATATATATATAATTCACAGTACACTGAAGTTTTCATTTTTTTTGGATTCAAATAATAACGCGGAAAATTTTTATTTCCTCCAATAAAATATTATCATTGACAGATCCCCAAGAAAAAAAAAACAAATTTATGTAAGAAAATCGACGTCGACAGCCAGTTACAATTCTTTCGATCCTACTCTAAAATAAAAAATAAAAAAAAAATTTGGCAAAAAAAATTTAAAATGAACTGATATGAAAGCATTTTGTATTGCAAATACATTAAATACCCCCATTAAAAACATTGAATGCCTACTTGATGTAAACAGAAGCCGTCCTGATTCCATTTATTATGAAAAAAACATATAGTTTGTTTCACTTCCTTACCCGAAAGAGACAAGATACTTCCACATCATCTAATTTATAATTATTCACAACTGAATGAATATGGTTATTTAAATATAACAAATTTTAGGCTTTAAGTAGTTCTGATGAAAAAGATGTGCCTAAGTACATTATTCTTAACGAAGAAGCTAAGAAGAATGAAAGTTTAAGGAAAAAGAAAAAAAACAAAAGGCAACCGCCCCAAGTAATTTTAACAACATTTTAATACTTTAAACAAAATTAATTCCATCCAAAATAATTAATTAAATATTAGTTTTAAGCTTAAACTATTTAAGTCTAGCAATAATAATCAAGGCATAAATTTCATTTTGTTTTAATAATACGAGAATGGATCATTTTTTTAAATCCAAAAGAACATGTATGAGATACATTTGTCAATTCTCATTCATCTTTTGTTTTTTTCCCATCTTTTTCAAACTTTACTAACATCTAATGACTCTCTTAATTATTCTTGTTTCACATAATTAACTGACGGGGAAGAGTGATTAAATTAGATTTAAGTCAAATTTTTAAGCGTGTGACATCAAATTTGTTAATAACAACATAAATCTACCAAAAATGGAAATTGCTTAAAAAGTGAGAATTAAGGAAAAAAAAAGAAGAAAGTGAGAAAGAGATAAGAAAGGGGAGAACAAAAGGGAAAGTTACCCCACAGCCAGTATCAAGAGCCGTCCTGATAGAACCATCTCGGAGATTGATCAACTTTCCGATGTCCTCAATATAAGCGTCCGCGCCGTTCGGAAACATCGTCCCTCCGCCGGGAAACCGGAATCGGTTCCCCTCGAACCGGATCCAATTCTGAACCGCCTTCTCCACCGTCAGCTCCCTGTGCGGCACGTTCGCGTACCACGCCAGATCCCGGCTCTTCGGCCACGGAAACGGGTTCCGGTACCCATATGGCGATGGAATCCTGCACTTCAGAACCTCCCCCTTCTCCCGCTCCGGGCAGTGCCTCTCCCTGTATATCATCCTGGTCCTCTTGTACCTCAGCGATCTAGCGTGGTCCTCGCACGGCGTGTACTCGCTGTACTCCGCGCCGCACCGGGGGTACACTTTTGAAGCCCCCGCCTCCGCGCCCGCCGCCTCCAGACCAGAGGCGTTGTGGTGCGAGTAGAAGTCCAGGAAGCGGTTACCGGCGGTGGAGGTTTTAACGCACGGAACGTTGAGGACGGTGCTGGTGGTTATGGCGGTGGAAGTAATCCGACCTCCCCTTTGATAGGACCCGAGGAGGTATGAAATGACGCAGAGGACGACGACGAGGGTGTAGAGGTTGGTTCTCCGGCAGCTGAAAATAGCAGTGGCGGCGGTTTTGGAGGGCTTGGAAGTGGGGTGATACGGTGAAGCAGAATCTCCACCGGCCATGCCTTGGAGATTTCAACTTCGCTCGAAAGCTTCGACGCTATTCGGGTATGCTTCGAAGTTCGAAGCTGTATGACTGTGTTGTGCTATCAAGTGCATCGAGAAAAAAGATGGAATGAATACAAAGCGTTCGACGGAATGCGCGTGTGGGATTACTGATTGGGCGGGGCCGTGTCCTAGAAAAGCGAGGCTGCCCAATGGGATGCGACTGCTCATGTATTTGCATTCATTGTGTTTCCTTTTATAAAGGCTGAGTATATACCCTTCTGTGCTTGTTCGCTATGATCTTCCTATACAAATTTGTACTCGTGGAAGCAACAATTACAGGAAAAATGTTTATGAAAGGAAACTGACGTTGGTGGGTTGTTTTGTTCTATATTAATGTTGTATCCATTAAGATGAACTGAGTCATTGTATTATTATAATTAGAGCTTTTGGTTTTTGGAAGGGTGTGTTGTTTTGTTCTTAAATTGTGCCATCTACTAAGTTGCATTAGTAGTAAGATTGGAGTTAGGGAAATTAATTGTTGTTTTTTGTGACTAAATTTGTGGCTTTATTAGAATTACGTGTTGCGGTTAAGAAAACCATTTTTGTAAAATTCACTATGAAGGTGAACATTATAATAAAAAAAATGCAATTCTACCTATGGGTTTATATCTAGTAGCATTAACTTTAATGTATAAAATTAATGTTGAAAGAAATTGTATTTTATTTTTTAAATTAAATTTTAATTATGAATTTAAAAAATAAATTTTAAAATATAGCCAAACGTCTTTGCTAAATTTTACATTATAAATAAAAAATATTAATTAATAGTTAAAACTAAGTCTAAAACATAATGTAGTCTCGGATATCTTTATTTTTATCATAATTCAATGTTGAGTCGTGAAATTTATTAAATTTTAAAATCAATTTTTTATAATTCATTTTTTAACTGATATTTTATTTTTAATTTGTATATTGATTTTGAATTCAAACTTGAATTAGTAAAGATAAAATATTACCCCCCCCATAAAGTCAATACCTTAAGCACAATACTACAATGCCTATCTTTTGTCGTTTTTTTTAAAAAATTCAAATTTTAGATACCATGTCTAACACCTTCCCCCAGTTTGAAGTTCAAGAATTGGGGGCCATTTTCATATTTTGTCCGTTTTCCTTATTTTAAAAAAATTATAAATCATGGATCCCTTATATAACAAAAGAACAAAAACATAGCCTAATCAATATTTATGTGTTAGCTCTTTCACTTTCATATTGGAGTTAATTCCTTTACCAATAAAAGAGTATATTATGAATAAATCATTAACAAACATTTTCCACTAAGAAAATTGTACACAAGTAATATAAAGTTGTCCAAGAAAAATAAAACTTTCTTCTAAAATTATTGTTGCAATTTTAAGGAAAAGATATTTGCGACAATTGGCACAAAAGTAAAAGCACTGTGTGAGTTGCCAACTTTGAAGATGGCAGGATTAAAATTGTAGAATCGTCAAAAATGGTAAAATATATAGTCAACAAACAATAATAACATACGAAGAAGTGGATTATGTTCTCTTCCGAGTTCCACGTAACAACGTTATTGTTCACGCACTACTCTTTTTTTTTTTTTCTTTTTTTTTTTCCAATTTTTAATTTTTCTTACTTTTAAAAAGGGCGGCTTTTTAGAAGGCATCAAGCTGAATGGTGAATTTTCAACGGTTTATTAGCACAAAACGAAAAAGACTTCTCATGTTGACCGTATTATGCCCATTGGCCCTACGGTGTTGTAATGTCTCCACTTTTGGGAATAGTAAATTTATATTAAATTATATAATTTTTTATTTTAAAATATTTATTCTACTCTAATTTTAAATTATTTTAATTAAATCATGTTTTGAAATATGTAAGACAGTCTTTTAGTTTTAAAAAGTATGCATTTAGGTTCATGGATAGTATTTAAAAAAAGAGGGAACAAATTTGTGTAATGTATTCATAGATTTAAGAAAAACAAATTGAACTAGAATCAATGAAAATTTGTTTAAAGTAAATTTAGAGTGTCTCCTCTTTTCTGAATAATAAATTTAGAGTAAATTATGCAATTTTTTAATATTATAAAAAATTTTATTTTCAAATATATATATATATATATATATATATATTCTTAGTATGATATCATGAAAAATATAAAAGATTATTTTTAATTTTTTTAAAAAATAACTATTTAAATTAATGGAGGGTACTTTGTAAACAAAATTTAAAATTTCGATCAAAGTGTAGCTTAACTATTTATTTTAATAGAAGTCTACGTGTATTTTAAAAACAGAGGAAAGATATATATATATATATAGTTTTAAAAAAATTATATAATATTGTATAATTTCCTCGCTAGTTTTTTTTTTTTAAAAAAAAGAAATCAATAAGAAACAAATCAATTTATAGTAATGTCGTCGTCACAAGTTTCATTTCCCTTAATACAGGCTTAATTAGATTTTCTTTTTTTAGTTTTTACCAGTATATGGGCTTAGCTTGTTGCAGCTTCATGCAATAGAGAATCATTGGGTCATTCAATAAAGAATCAATGACAAGGGAACAAATACTTCGACCCAAATAAATAATAATAATAATAATAATAACACCAAATAGATTCCTACCATCACTGTCTATAATGAAAAAAAATAAAAATTCCAACCACGTTTTAGCACTTTAGTACTCAAAATTTATACTTTATTGTAATGTTATCATTTTAAAAATAATAATAATAAATACTATAAAAATGTTCAAAAAGAAATATTTTATAACCTTCAAATATAATTTAAATGATAAAGTGAAAAGAAAAGGTTAGGGGACATGGCTGATTATAAAACATATTTAATTAAATTTTATTCAAGGACAGAACAAACGATATTATATAATATATTTTACGTAGATAATATTTTGAATTGTTGAATATCTAGTATCTAAAGTGAAATTACATCCCGCACTAGAGAGATACTAATGAGATGGATATAAACAAAAAATAATAATAAATAGTTATTAATTCAAGATCAATACGATATCATAGGTTTTTAAAGTATAAACTGATTATATTAAAATCTATTATAGCAGTGGACATGAGAGAATCAATAAGTATATGATTATATTAACATGAAGTCTTAGGCCTTGTTTTGTTATTGAATTGTTTGGGTGTGAGAATGGAAATAAATAAATAAATAAATAAATATATATATATATATATATATATTTGAATA
This sequence comes from Delonix regia, assembly GCA_037074485.1. NCBI lineage: Eukaryota > Viridiplantae > Streptophyta > Magnoliopsida > Fabales > Fabaceae > Delonix > Delonix regia. The sequence goes on along the minus strand of CM073454.1, from coordinate 27,114,001 downwards.
GAATAGAATTCTAAATTTATCATAAATTATTTTTAGTATGATATTGTACAAAAAAAATAAAAAATAAAATATAATAGATAACCATGATGTTTTTATAAAAAAATTAATTATCATTTAATAAAAATTTATTATTGTTTAAAAATTAACATTTTATAAAAATAATAAATTCTATTATTCTTGAAAATTAAAATTTTATTATTTTTATTATTATATTACTTATTGTTTTTAAATTTTATAAAAAAAATTATTTTCTCCTTCACCATTCATATTCTCTGTCACGTCATGTTCTCTGTCCTTTCCATCACTGATTCATCTTTCATTGCAGTTCATGTTGTCGGACGATCGTCTTTGTCCTCTCCTCCTTATTTGGTGCTCAAATCTCTTACAAAACACAGTATTGGCAAGGTTGTTCACTCCTTCTCCAGTCTTTGTTCTCGGCCAAGTCGTTCACGACGAAGGCCAGTTACAATAAAGTCCCTTTCTTCTTTTATCTGCAGCTTTTTCCAATGGTTAACGCTTTTCGATCAGACTCACTGAAATCTCTCTCTCTCTCTCTCTCTCTCTCTCTCTCTCAAGAACGACTGTCTCTCTCATCCCTCTCTTCTATATGTCTCTCTCTTGAATGATCGACCAACAGAAGGGAAAAGGGACGAACACCACGGCAATAAACAAACAAGATTTGGTCCAGAAATCCTACGAACAGAGAGACGGAGGAGAGGAGAGAGAGACGAGATGAAGGATCTCAGGCAATATGTAGTCACCGGTGACTTATTCTGTCTTTGCCGGCGACATCCTCCCCTCCCTTTTGCCAGTGAACAATGCCGTCGAGACAAGCAGGGAACTGGCAGTGGCACATGTTTATCTCAGAATTAGAGGGGCAATTTGGACTTTGACCATTTCATTCCTAGGAGAAATGTGTCATTCCCCTGGGTTGAGTATGAGATTGCATATTCCCATTTGTCTGTGAATAGGCTTTACCAATAAATAGGGAAAGCCTGTCAAATTGCAAACCAAACAGTGGATAGGGATTGACATTCCCATTCCTTGATGCGAAATCCAAAACAAAACAAGGCTTCAGGTTTTTGCGTTTGGAGGATCCTATAATAAAATAATATAAAATAATAATATATTTATTAATATTAAATTAACAAAAAATATTTTTTTTTGAAAAAAAATCCTGGTCCCAGTTTTTCAAAGTATATTTGATTATATTATATTTTAAGTTCTAAGGTTTTTATAAAAAATAAATATTTATAATAATTCAATGATAAATAAAATACCTTAAGATAATTAGACCATATACATTTTTGGATATTTTAAACAAGTTCCGTTATTATAAGATAAGATATGCTTTTCATGAAGCTAATAAATGTCTTAATCTCCCTGTCAATCATGGCGTTCAATACCTTATTACAAATAATACACAATTGATTACACTTAATCTCCCTATAAATTGATTAAAACTCATTTTTAATATATATATATATATATATATATATATGTATCTACATAAATAAAATTATTTCAATGTTTTTCACCACAGCATAGTAATTACAAAAATAATATTACATGTAACGATAAAAAAATGTCAACAATGTGACAATAAATAAATAATTGTAAGCCAATTAATACCATGTACAAAAGAAAAAAAAACATAATTTAATAATCTCTCAATAGATATATTCAATGAAAAAAGTATTATTTTGGCCTGATTTATTATTAAATTATTATTTTAATCTATTATTTATTTAATTTGTTTAAAAATAATCTCCCACTAATTAAAAATTATTGTTTTTAATTTCATATTGATAAAAAAAATCATGACTTTTAATCCTTAATTTTTTATATCGAGATTATATGTATTCTTTAAAATATAAGTCTTATTAATTTGTCTCAAGCAACGAATAATGTCAATTTTTAATTAATAAAGATTATTTTAAAAAGTAAAATAAATGAGATATTGAAATAATGATTTAATAATAAATTACTAATTAAAATAATTATTTTTTATATATTCAATAATTCATGTAAAATTGCAATTCATCGTAGAATATCAATCTTATCTGAATTAAGCAAAAAACAAGCAAATAAATAGAAAGAATATCTTATGAGAGAGAAGCAAAATCGTGGGTGAAAAAATTCAACATACGACATGAGGCCTTGAACTAATACGCACAACATATAACAGACACAAAGACACACATCAGAACACACACTACTTTTCAACTAAAGCTACGCCAGAAAAGGCCCACAAATGTCACAAGTGAAGATACACTGTAGATAAGAATTTTATTCTAATTGGTCACATAATTATCAATATGCAAATCTCAAGCTCCCTCTTCATCAAATATTAATTTAAAAATCCTCAAAAAATTTTAATATTTCAAATTACTTATTAGTAAACTTTTTTCGTTGTTATTTTTGTACCACCTCAATATTCTCATAAATATAACTTTGTTCTAAATTTATTCTTATGAATAATAGTGGCAATAAAAAGATTGTACCATAATTTTACAAAAAAGTTTGTGAAGAATAGATAATATATTAATATTAAGATGTTTAAACTATAGGATGGGATTTTTACTAACTTTTTTTAGTGCTAACCCAAGGGTAAATCAGTGTTGTAGAAGTAGGGATTGGCTCCTACTTCTATTTATATATCAGGGTTACTATGATTACTTTTTATTAAAATTAATATTTCCTACATGGGTAGCACATAAAAACGGAAATTTTTCATCGGAATTTCTTAAGAAATTTATTATAAACAAAAGCAGCTTTTAATCTTATGAATTGTTAAGCCCACACAGTGTAGTTTTCTTTAATTCGACGGCATCCTGTTGACCTTAATTGTATTAAATTGTATACTAAAATAATAGAAGTATCTAAAAAATAAGATATTAGTATAAAGAGTCATTAATTTTATAATTCTGTTTATGTGTTGTGATTTTTTTTTCTTAAAAAAACAAAAACTAGGTAAAACAACAGAGACGTTGATGCTGTTCTGTGCTACGGGAGGATATATTACCCTAATAAATCGGGGCTTGAATTTCTAACCGTTCAAAAAAAAAAAAAACTATTATTCATACATTTTCTTATACCTGAATTTATGGATTAAGAAATGTAAGGAATCAGGCTAAATAACTTCCTGAAACAGGTGCTACCTTACAATTGTTGGCTTAGGTTGATCCATACTTTAAGGTCCACAGAGGAGCATAGCCCTTATTTTTTACTTGGGCCCAAAAGAGGACTGTAGCTCTAAATTGGAACAACATATACAACCCAGTTTAAAATTACACACCTCAGCTAGTTCATCTCCTTCATTCTATCGAACAGGCTCTTGTCTCTGACTTTAGGAACAAGCAGCAAGGGCACCTTCTTCCTCAAAGTTACAATAAACCTTTCACTCATGTCCACTTCAGAGGCATCGATTCCATCAGGAAGGGACCAATCAAAGTAATGAACCAAAGAAGCCAGGATCAGAGGCATCTGCCTAACAGCCAAAGGCTGACCAGGGCATATCCTCCTTCCTGCACCAAAAGGCACATACTCAAAGTCCATCCCTTTATAGTCCAACCCATTTTGCACAAACCTCTGTGGGTCGAACCTCAAAGGGTCCTCCCACGAATCAGGATCGCGTCCTATGCCCCACATGTTCACGAAGATTAGAGAGTCCTTTGGGACAGTGTACCCCATGACTTGGCAAGTCTCTAGTGCCTTGTGAGGAAGGAGAAGTGGACCTGGAGGGTGAAGTCTGAGGGTCTCCTTCACGCAGGCTTGCAGATAGGGAAGATGGGACATATGGGAGTCTCTTACTACGTTGTGTTGGCCTATTTTGCTGTGAAGCTCGTCTTGCAGTTTCTGCATGGCGTCTTGGGTTCTGATGAGATCTGCCATTGCCCATTCTAGTGCCATGGTGCTTGTGTCTGTGCCTGCAATTAGTAATTCCTACGTACCAATGCAAGAATTAATATTCAAGTTCACAGAGCAAATAAATGTGAAACTCATATAAATTATAAATGAGTCAAGAGCTAGAAGAATCCGAATTAGCAGCATGCTGTACAACAGCTGAACACTAACTATTTTTTTTTTTTAATTTTATTTTGTTGTCAAAATTTTTATATAAGTATGAGGATACATTTTGCCGCGTTGTGCCCCTATTTTTATTTTTAAAAAATTTTCAATATTTATTTTTTGAAGAAAAATAAACTTTCATAATATATAAACAAAAAGATAATATTAATTCATTTTAGTATTGTCATCTTATTATAAACCAAATATAATTATGTTTGTAATATATATTTTAGTATAGTGACACTACGCGAACAAGATGTCATCCTATTTTTTAAAAAAAAAAAAAAATAGATCGAGCATTTTGTTACAAAAAAATTCATAATACGTGATGACAATATTGACATTTCATGTCCTTTGCTATCCAGAACACTATCTTATTACCAAAAAAATAAACTGAATAACTTTTAACATCACCTAATGAACACCATATAATATATATATATTTTAACAGAATGATATTCAGTTTGTGCACTAAATTATATATTGGAATGATAATGATATATGTGTAAATGTTAATACTAAAAAGAATTGGATATTATCATTTTGTATATGAATTATAATAATATTTTAAAAAATTATTTCTTAGAAAAAGACAAAATCCAGTCCATTATTTTACATAAAAAGATTAGGGGTGAACATCAACATAATGCGCCCTGCCAAGTCGCGTTATATTAGGTCTAATTGGGTGGGTTAAAATAAAAAAATTGCATTGAGTCTCAATATCATTTCGCCCAACTTAATTTTTTTACTTTTACTTTTAAATATAATTTTTTATAATTTATAAAAATATTATTAAAATATTAATTATTTTTTCAATCCCAAAATTCTAATTTTTTTTCCATCCAATTTATTTTTCATTTCAAATCTCAAATTTTTTTTTTCTTTTCCTTAAATCACATTTATTGATAAAAAGTTGTTTTATTACAAATTAAAAATGTAAAAAATAGAGAGGGAGAAAACTCGACTCAACCACAAGGCAGCCAGATCTGAAAAAAGGAGCTCAATCGTGAACAAAGATCCTCTCCTGTTCGTGGAAACTGGAGAAGATCCTTTTTTCTTATAATTATTTTAATGTATATTTTAATTTTAAAATTAGTATTACATATAAAAATTTTTATAAGTGTTTAAACAAATAATAATAATTTATTTAAAAATTATTTTAAAAACATAGTGAAATGACCGCGGTTCGTGTTGTGCTTTTTTCTGTTAAAAAATAATTTTTTAAATAAATTATTATTAAATATTGTAAAAAAAATTATAAATTTTTTATATATAATAATAAATTTTTAAAATTAAAATATATATTTAAGAAAAAAAACAGGAGAGGATCTGCAAGTCTCAATCATACATACAATCAGAATGCTATTCAAATTGTACGTGGATCACAATATATACTGTATAATTTTTTCACGCACAATTTGTTTTTTTTTATTAAATTTCTTTTAGTAATCCTTGACATTCGAGTCATATCATTGTCCTTCAAAGTTCTATCTACCATAAGGATAACTTCGGATTTTCAACTGTAAAAATAGGAGAAAATAAAAAAAATAATATTTTATTAATAAAAATATATTAAATTAATAAAAAATTATATTTTTATTCATCCCCAGTTGCTGGAGAATCTCGGTAACTGGGGATGATCCATTCACCGTTAGGACAGACCAAAAGTCACATAAAAAGAAACTCCAAACCACAATTTTAGGACAAAAATTAAGCAGTAGTTTATAAACTTTTGTCTGTAAGCTGTACTTAGGTTTATTGACATTCCAATCTCTAACCACGCATTTTGTGAAAACTGTCAAAAAGAATTTCAACTTCTTGACTTCAAAACACAGAACAGATTCTTTTGCATACCCAGTGAATGAAAACAGCTTTTATCTTAACATACAGGAGACAAAGAAAGAGACACAGAGATTACCAGGATCAATTGGTTGATCTGACCATCGTTGAACCCAGTTTCAATCAACGTGTCTAAGAAATCTCTCCTCAATGGATCACTATTAATCCCCTGTTTTCTCCTTTCTTCAACTATACCCTTCCAAACACCCACCATCTTTTCCAGAATCTCCATCTTCTTCTTCCCCAATCCCTGAATATCAAACCCACTCAGAAACGAGAACATACTTGATAAATTCGGAACAAGTCCCAACTCACCCACGCTCGCTATCAAATTCCTGAGCTCTTCCCCAATCCCCTTCCCTTCGAAATCCAGAAAATCCACAGAAAACAGAGCATTCGTAAGCATATTCGACACACTCGCATACACAATCCCTCCAACATCCACAACCTCACCCTCCTTCGTACCCAGGAACTCAATCATGTCCATCACCTTCTTCTCCATCAGACCCACCTGAGCTTCCATTGCTCTGCTCGAAAACAGCTCGCTTTTGCAGATGGTTCGAAGGTACCTCCATTGCTCACCGCACTCCACGGAGAAACCCAGCGTGAAAGGGTAGAAAACTGGGGTCACGTCGGTCACGTACCTACCGGACAGAAACCGATCGTGGGTTTTGAGGATTTCTCTAGCGGCAGCTTGGGATGAGGCGATAATGGTGGTTTGGGCGCCGAGTTTCAGAGAGATGAGGGGGCCGTAGGACTTGGATAGGTCGGCGAAAATGGCGTAGAGGGGTTGGGTTCCGTCGCCCATTTGGAAGATGTTTCCGATCAAAGGCCACGGAAATGGACCTGGTGGAAGAGGGGGTTTCTTGGAGAGAGTGTGCTTGACGATGAAGAAGAGAGGTACCAGAAGAAGGACGGGGAAGAAGAGGTAGCTATCTTCAATGGTCATTATTGCCTTTAGGCTCATGGTTTGGTTTTGGTGCAGCACGGAGTAGTGCATTATGAAGTTCCTCTGGTAGTAGTTTTAAAGGCAATAAAGTAAGGTTGTAAAATCATAGCTTTTTTTTAAAAAATTGTATATGTAATTTAAAGGCAAGAAGTCCAAAACAAAAACATGCAATTTCAAAGTATTTATTATTTATTTTTTTAACAAAAGCAAATAATATTCCTTTTCATGGTTTGTCACTTTATGATTGTCTTTTCTTGTAAAAAAAAATTGAATCTTTTAATTATAATGTTTATATTTTAAAATTTCAGATATATATTTTTTATTTTAAAAGCATGATAATAATTGTTCACAATGCCTTATATAAAAATTATTTTAGTAGTTAGCAAGTCGGCAACTTTCTCCAGTTGTCAATTTTTTTAATCCAACACAATTTGTTGATATAATTTATCGAATTTTGAGAGAGCCATATCTCTCTATTATTTGATTATTTTAAGATTTGTACGTATATGACAATAAAAAATTTGTTTTTTTTATCTAGAGTTCGAAAAAATCAATATACAAATTTGATCTCCTATAGAGTGCACTGTTCATTAAAAAATCCTATTTATTTTGCAATTCTTCTCTGGCCATTTCTAATTTGTACTATTAATACTGATAGAAATAAATTTAAAAGCTGTAATGATATATATCAAATATTTAAAAAGTGCAATACTATTTTTAAACTAAAAGCTATAAGCATGATTTAGTTGAATTGCAAAAAAAGTGAGTATAACATTTTTTGTAACTAAATTTGAAAGATGTGATTCCATTTGTAGCATATAACAAGTTGCTAATATCATTTATTAATAAAATAAAACAGAAACAAACCACTATTATATGTTTTTCTGGTCATTCCTATATTGTACTAGAAAGATATTTATTTTCTGGTAAATTTAAAGATATGTTTTTGTTTGCATCAAATTGGTTTTTTAACAAATATTTATACTACGTCAAAGTTTTAAAATTTAACTCATCTCAGTTTTAACGAGTGTAAAACTAATTTCTAGAGGATTAATTTGTGTTTTTAAATTGAGCGACATTTAAACATTGGTGCAAAATATATAACGAGCCAAAAATCATAGTTTATTAAAAAAAGAAAAAAAGAAAAATAATTCTAAGTTTTGCTTTTAAAAAACCTTTTTTTTTTTTTTTTGGAATGATGGCCTTTTGACCATATTGTATTGACACCAATAATTTGGATCCTACATTGCCTTTTTTTTTTTTTTTAATTACTTCAAATGCTATATTTTAATTTTTAATGTTAAATGCGTCAGAGGACTGCATATCCTGCAACCCATATATCATTTTCAAGTAGGACCTATACCCTGTCACCCAAAAGTTTTTATTATTTTTTTTATTTTTTATTTAATGTTAATATTATTTTTTAGGAAAGAATTCAGATTACATGAATGATTGTATAACTTATAAAGTTTAGCTCAATTGATTTTAATAAATTAAAGATGTAAATGATAATCGTTTGAATAATGATTACTGGCCACTAATTTTGGGAGTACCAAAACAATTAATTCGATAAAGAAACGAGATAATCATATTTTATGAGACAACCATATCCGTGGGTGTGAAGTAAGTAGGGGAGGCCCAGTGTTTCTCATTTATTATTCATCGATGACTTTCTTTCTTTTTTTTGTTTTTTTGAAGCATCTAAATAGGAATGCTTGAGCAATAAGAACATCTTAAATACCTACGAGGGCAAGCAATTATCAAAGCAGAACTAGTACATACAATTAAATATGATTACAAATTTAGAGAATAAATAAATTAATAATTTAACTTGATGAAAATGACATTATTGATTTGAATATTGATTGAGTCTAATAAGTTCAACCCACAATGTCCAAAAGCGTTCCTCAAAGTATTTTGATGATAGAGAGAGAACGACAAATTTTTTTATGTGTGTAAAACTAGAGTTTAAGTGTATTATTAATAAAATTTTATTTTAATAATATAATTAATTAATATTATTAAAGTAAAATTCTCCAGAATGTGTAAAACAATTTTAAATTTAATTAATCAATCAAAATAAGCTCATAAAATTTCTCTCTGGATAACAATATTAAATTAATAATATGACGAAATGATTACTAATACTCTTTGGCTGTAAGTTAAGTTTTTGTCCAATAGACTTGTGGATAATCAAACCCATCACCAATTATCCACGCATATTAAAATAAAATCTGATCCATTCACAGTTTATAAAATTATAACATTAATTATTTAATCAAAATTAACAAGATACTAATTTAATAAAATAATTAATGCTAATCCATAAAATATTAAAATTATTCTAACAAATTATTGTCCAGAAATTGGGGATCTATTTTAGTGCTAATGTCAACAAGCTTAAAGGACAAACTCTGTGATGTTATTAGTGTCCACGTCCTTCTCAATAATAGCAGGTACCTCGGTCTACCTTCTCTCATTAGAAACCAGAAAGTTTAGAGAGACCATGCAAGAAACCCCCACCCCATGTGCAGTTCAACTTTGAGCTTTCTAGCAAAATGAAAAGAAGTGAGCAAATTTGGATTCATCCTAACTACTCATAACCCCTACAGCACAATCTCTGATGGTGATATTTTTCCTCCAGAGATGAAGGATGGCTTCGAGATAATCTTTTGCATTGATTTAGGAAACTTTTCCCAGCCTATTTCGGGTTATTTCACTGGAATATCTAACGTAGAACCTCTAGAAGTTCTTGTCATAATATTTGCTCTATCCTAGGTAGCTAAACATCCAAAATGATTCAAGGAACGAGAATAGCTATGTACTTGAATGAAGTTGATAATACCGAATTGGGGACACTTATCAAAAACTGCAGAAATATCATGGAGAGCCACAACTTTTTCTCTTGCCCATGAATCTGTAAGGAAGTTAATAAAGATACTCGTAGTCGTGTTAGAAGAGCTATTAATTTTTTCAATTTTTATGTAAAGACTCGTGGTCCTGACAATTGTTTCAATTAATCATATATGATGTGTTTTCGAAAAAGAAAAAGTATGTAAATTTTTATTTATAAAAGAACATAAAATATATGAGAAATCAAGGGCATATTTGCTTCTCTTTTTTGTTATTTTTGTATTCATTATAAAGTTTTGTCAAAATTTATAAAAAAAATTAGTTTTGATAATAGAAAAAAAAATTATTAGATAGAAATTACGTGGTCTGGTCAATATTACCCATTAATATTATTAATGAAAACTGTTATCTCAATGTGTTTTTTTTTCTTGGTTCAAAAAAAAAAAAAGGAAGCCTGAAGACAATAGATATACAAGATGTTGTCTATTTTCAGTTCTTTAAAATACTATTTTGCCTTTTTAGATTTTTAAACAATTTATTTTTAAAAAAAACAGAATTCAAACTGGCCTTAATATTATCACCATATTTTTTTTAGAATATATGTAAATTTTTTAAAATTTTAAATCATATTTAAATATCATATAAATAAGTTTTAAATTAGTTAAAAATAAGTTGGTAAGCTAATAAATTAAGTTTAATAATAAAGGATATATTTAGTTAATAAGAAAATCATATCAAAAGTTTTATCTTGTTTTTATTAAACCCAATCTAGTCATTTGCCAAAAATTGCCTCTGCATGGGCGCAGAGAACCAGGTAATGAATTTAGAGTGAAAGAAAAAAAAAAGAGAGAAAAACCAAAAAAATGACAAATCTATTATAAAAATATAAAAATAAAGAATAAAATCAAATAAATCTTTTTATTTTTTTTATTTTTTTATTCCCTTCTTTATTAAAAAATATCTTAAATGCACCAAAATTAAAAGTAAATAATCGGACAATCAGAATGATAAGAAAAGTAAATGTAGCACAATTATAAAAATAAAATTGATTAATTAATCTAGAATGCTGAATTGTGGTGGCCCATGGGTCTAGGGTCAGAGACACCCAACCCAAATTCCCGTCCACCTTTATCAATTATTACATGATAGTCACGTGCTCAACCTTCTAAGTAAATACGTTTTTAATTATTAAACTAAATATATTTGCTTACTGATTTTTTTATTAAAAAAATTGATATATATTATTTTTTATATACTTATATCAATTTTTTAATTAACTAATGATATATGAATAAATTTTTAAAAGGTGAGAATTATGGTGTTAATAAAATAATAAATAAAAAAATTTAATATAAATATATAAGGAACAACATATAAATTTTTTTATTTTTTAATTGATTAAAATATTATTTATATAATATTTAAAAATTATTTAAAATTTTAAAATTTTATATATTTTATACTATTTTATAAAAAAATTTACATATTTAATATTGCAGAAAATATAGTTATGCTCATTTATTGACCATATTAATTGTGTGGTACTCTCAAAATTAATAGCTAGTAATCATTATTTAAATTATTATTCTTTTGAGTTGAACTTTTTATATAAATACATCCATCCATACAATTATTATCACGGTCCTATGATGCTAGAAATTGATGTACGGGTTCTGGAATATGCAATCCCGCGCCCCACTTAAAATAAAAATCATAAAATCTAAAACAATAAGAAATGCAACGTGAGATAATTATTTTAAAATGAAATATTTAGTACACTTATTATAATTATATTTTTATATTATAATTAAATAAATTGACATATTTAAAACATTTTATTTTAAATATAATAACACTGCTGTAAAGTCATTGAATGATTGCTCCCCCTTACTATTTTAATCAATAAAAGACAAATATTCATATTAATATGTTTTTAAAATTCATTTTGACTTTTAGTTAATGGACTTTTGTGGTATTCATAGTTCGCCAAAAGTGTGTATTATTATTATTTAAATTTTTTACTTATTTTATTTTTTAATTTGATGCTTCGTTGACGTAAATATTAATACATTTAATTTTTAAATTTTAACTAAATTAAGAATGACTTGATAATTAAAAGACTAAATTAAAAATAAAAATTAATAAAAAATAAGATTGATAATTCACTTATAGATAAAATATAAAAAATAATATTTAATTCCCACTAAAATCAGGTTGTCGGGGCAGGTATTTCAAGTGGACTACATTACAAAGGAGGGGATCCATAAAAGATTGTGGTGTCTCAGATCTGGATATTATAGATTCTTATAAGACACTTCAGCAAATACCTGTACGCCAAAAAGGTCAAAATATTGTTAATGATGTCATTATTCAGTAAATCCCAATAGACCTGATAATCCAATGCAAAATGGACAATAAATAACCTTTATTTTATTACAAAAAAGGTTGTCAATTTTAATTTTTATTCATCCAATGACGTCTTAAATATTTTGCTTTTGTCTAGATTGTTGCCCTTTGGATGGCAGTGATACAACACCAATGGGTTTAGAGAAATGATGAAGCAAGTCCGAATCATAAAATTAATTAAATATTTGGGATTTGAAGAGTCATATTCTAGAGTCCTAATTGATGCTTTAATTAAAATCCTCTTATTCTTTTTTGTATATTTATCATTTTGCCCCTCAGTTCATTACCCCACTCTTGATGTAATTCACAATCTTATCCCTAAACTTTAGGTCTTGTACTATGGCGCCCAAGTCTGTCATACTCATTTCCTTCTTCTATGGTCCTTTTTTTCAGATGGAAATGTCAGATGTTTAGGAATTTTAGTAATGGAGATTGATAGTTTCGATTAGTTTAAATTGCAAAAGTGTCAAAGAAACAGAAGCAAAAAAATAAAGGACGAAAATAGAAAATACGAGAAGATGAAAAGGAATAAAAACTTGAACCCAATAATGCATAAGAAAGGTAAAATTGAGGAAAGTAGCAAGAAAATAAAAATCTTTTTTATATTAAGCAGAACCTGGGCCATCAGCATAAAGATAGTCTAAACATCAGGAAGCCCAAGAAAAAGTTTGGGTCAAAGTAAACTCTGATCAGGCCCAATTTGGATTTTCTAAAAAATGTCATGCTAAAATGCTTTCTCAATCTATGTAACATGTTTTTAACTTTCCAAAAAATTATAAATATGTTTGACATAATTGGAGCATAAATTGCCTTTGATCCAACAATTATCTATTTAGTGAAATAGAATACTAGGCCAAATGCATGGTGGGAGTTCTAATAGATATTAACATAATCTCATTGTGCAATCTGAATTTTCTATATTTCTGAGGAAATATAGAGATCTAATGATTAATATTAAAAGAAATGTATAATCTCATCGCTCAGATTAATTTTGATGCTTGTGTGTAGTTAAAAATTTAAAATTTTAATCACACAAGGTTTAAATTTTAATCCAACGATTTAAATCTAAGAAAATGCAACATCTGATACCCTATAAGGAAATGTGAGAAATCCAATTCACATCATATGGCAAAAATAATTTATCAAGCATGAGATCGAAGTGATTTCCCGGAAGCGAAATTGTTATATTTTTGAATTTTCTAATACATAAGATTTGAGATTCATGTGACGTGGAAGCCCAGACATGATATTGAATGAGCTTGAGCTTAATTCAATTATGAAATGGACTTAAATTTAAGGTTTGCCACTTAACTATCTATTACATACACTTACTGAGATTTCTTTTAAGGAAAAAATTAAGAAGTTATAGTAGTGTTAGGTTTGACATTTAAGAAAGTTAAAACTTTTTTATAAACTAAAAAGGGAGTTTATTTTATAAAAAGTCTAGTTTGGTTTCGCATTTAATTTTCCCTAAAACTACTTATGTCTTGTTAGTCTCATTTACACAAAAGTTAAAAGAAAAAAAAACTTATTTTTGCAGTAGATAAATTGTAGTGATCACAAAACTTAATTTTAAGATAAAAAATTTTAAATATAATTTACCATCATGTAAGATTATATTTGATTATAATAATCAATTTAGTATTGCTTTTGCTTAACTCTAATCCAAACACATACTAAATTTGTTTTTATCAATAGAAAAAAAAAAACCCTAAAGTCTTACTCATAACCGAGTTTTAAATCATTTTAGTTATATAACTACAACATTATAAATTGTATAAAATAATTTGTCTAAAAATTAATATATTTTTTATTTAAATTTTATAAAATATATTAATATAAAATTTAACTTAGAGAAAATGACAATTTTAGTTCTCCATTTTTTTTATCTCAGTATCAATTTAATTTTTCACAAATTTGTAATATTAAGATGGTCTCTTAGAAATTCAACATTGATAAAAAGAAAATCCTTTAAGGTGGTTATTATTGGCTTGCTTTCGGCTTAATTAGTTATTACTTTTGATTAATGTCAATTTTTAATAGATCATCTTAGCATTACAAATTCACAAAGGATTAAATTGACATTGAAACAAAAAGTAAGGGATCAAACTAGTATTTTTATTAGGCTATTCAAAGGAGGCACAAAGTAGAATCTTCAAAATGTTAAGACCGTTTTCATCTACCAAAATGGTGATCTGGGTGTTCTTTATAAGGGGTTTAGGGTAGGGTGAGATTAGTCTGGTTTGTCTAACCTATTGGTTTAGTGGATTTAAAGGCTGAACCATATAATTGTTTCTTTAGCCTATTATTTGATCTAACCTAAGAAAGTCCAAGTTACATTTAAACAAAACAAGGCCCATAACTAAAGAGGAAGCCTAATCCATTAAAGAGGGTTGAACGAGCTAGTTCAGGCTAATCCATTTAGTATGTAGGAAAGAGTTTTCCTTTTTTTTTTTGTTAAAACTCTAACAAGAAGTTTTTTTTTTTTCCCAAGAAAAAATTGCTCTAGCAATAAATTAATAGAAAGAAATTAGGACACTTTTTACTAAAAGAAATAGGGACAATTATGACATTAAAATATTTTTGCCATATAGAAGCTTCGTGTTAAGTTTTTTCCATGCTCTTCTAATGGGGTCACTTGGGCTCAAATAACAATATACATCATGTCTATATAAATTAACTTTATGCTTATGAAATTGCAAGTTTTAGAGCTATGTTTTGTGATCTTTCGTTATTAAGCATGTGTAATTAGTAGAGCCGTCAATACGGGTTCAACCCACGGGGTCGAGCCCGTTTAACCCACCTAAGAGGTGGGTTGAGTTGAGGGGTTTCTTTGAGAACCCATTATCAACTTGGCTCGTTTAACCCGCGAGTTAAACGAGCCAGTTCATGGGTTAAATGGGTTGTCTGTCTTTTTTTTTTTTTTTCACTCATTCAGTCTAGCGCTCCAGCCGACTACATTTTTCTATTTAAAAAAATCAACCATAATGCATGTATTGTGTTGTCTCTATTATTTTGTAATTTGCTATATTTAAATATTCTGTTCATAATCATATTATTATTATTAATGAATCATTGAATTATTGGATTACTCTACTTGTTTAAATTCGTTTAAACTTGGTTTTTATCTAGTTATTTTTTTGTTTATTTATATTGATATAGAAATTGATTGATTAAATAAGACATATGCTTTAAAAAAGTCACATTTAAATTTTTATAATTTTTTATTTTATTTTAATTTTTTGGTGGGTTAAATGGGTCAGCTTGCTTAACCCACCAGGTGGGGCGGGTTAAGATTTTCAACCCACCACCTTATGGTGGGTTAAACGGGCTGACTCGTTTAACTTACCAACTCGGGTGGGTTGGGTTGGCCCACTTTGACAGCTATGGTAATTAGGAGAGAATGTTGATGCAAATATGAAGATGAACCACCAGAGCCAGAGATTGAAGTAGGAAATTATGTCTCTTATAAATAATGATATTTAAATTTACTAGTGGATTGGTTGGTGGGCAGGAATGTACATAGGAGGATATGGAAAACAATAACAATGAAGATGTGCCTGGAGAACCTCTTGAAATTGAGGATAATAAAGGACAAGAACCTGTAGAACGACCGAGGAAGACATCCAAATCTATGACAAAATATGAGCGTGCCTAGCTTTTGAGTATTCATGCTCTAAATTAGGTTCCTTTTTTAACTTTGTTTACGCAAGATTCTATATCATATCATATATTTGTGATGTTGTAACATGTTTTCCCTTGGCTGAGCATTATGAATACACCTGTCATGGTTGAGTTTGATCTCTTTTGTGTTCTATAATGCTATTGAATTCTCCAAGGAATTATTTTCCATTTGCTTTTTGTTTTTATTTTTTATTTTTTGGTGTTCTTCCATCAATTTTCATTCAATTAGTTCTTAATAGTTATGTTGCTGTCATGTTCCCTTCATTTGAGCAGAGCGCTTTGACATGCATACTACAAATGTGGGGATTATTTGTATTGTTTATACATATGTACTACCTAGTCAATAATACGCAATAAACTATATGGAATATACATCTAAAATGTGGGATATTCATACATAATTCCTTTTCATATTACAAATAGTATGGAATATTATTTTGGTCATTCATTAATTTTTATTCTCAATTTGGTCCATCACTTAGCATTTCATTCTAAACTAAGTCCCTCATTAATTTTTGTTCTCAATTTAGTTCATATTTTATTAGTTTATTTTTAATTTGGTCTTTCACTAATATTAAAGTTAGCACAGTTAGTCTTAGTTTTAATTTTATGAGAATAATCATATTGAAAATAGACTGATAATTGAGGGATAAAATTGATAATTGACTAATAAGTGAGGTACTAAATTGAGAATAAAAATTAGTAAGGGACCAAATTGAGAATCAATTGATAAGTGAGGAACTAAAATATAAATTAAAAATTAGTAAGGGACCAAAATGAGAATTAATTGATAAGTGAAGACCAAAATTGTCATAATCCAAAATCATTGATCATGATCGGTGTATAGACTAATTTAACATAGCTTAGTAAGGTTAAAACATTTTTACAAAGTCCATAATATATCAATAAAATGTATTAAATATACTTTTAAAATATAACTCAAAGAAATTTATTGAAGGCTGTCTAAAATCTAACAACACCTTTCCAAAGTTCACTGTTTTCTGTAGTTGTACAACCAGTTATATTTTAATAATATCATAATGATAATTAATAAACCAATTTTAAAATCTCTTAAATTATACATATAGTATAGTATAAGAATAGCCTATACAAGGCTTGCAACACTTTACAATATTTATAAATCTAAAATAAGCACATGTAGTAGCCATAACATTAAAGTCAGATGTACATAACGATTAGCCCAAAATGACACATCAAAATGTCTAAGCAACAATAAAGTCTTAACTTATTTTATCACTTACTAGTCCGTAAAATGTTAAAGAGAGATGTGTAAGTATACCACTGACTTAGTGAATGCATAAATTACAAAGTAAGCGGAAGAGGAAACAATAGAGGCCTTAGAGTTTTTAACAAACATTTATTTAAGTAGATTTCTGGTTAAACTATGGATTGGTTGTGTGTAAGGGTGATTTTAATTCTATTTTGTCTATTAATGATACTAGTGGTTCTTTCAATATGTCGTGTGACTCTGTTGTTTTTCGAGACACTCTATTTGACTATGACCTCCATGACATAGGTTTCTAAGGACAACCTTTCACGTGGCAATGCAATCATATCAGAAGATGACTCGATTGTTTTGTTGTTAATAGTCCTTGGTCTACTATCTTTGATAATGTTATGGTCAAGCACTCCATAAGCTCAAATTAGATCATATTCTGATTCTTTTAGACTTTGGGGGCAAAGGCTTGAATAATACTGTTGGAAAGCCTTTTCAATTTATAGCTTCTTGGTTAACTCATGACACTTTACAAGATCTTCTGTAAAGGTCATGGTTGAAGAACAAGGATCAAAGTCTAATATTAACTCTTTTATAAAGGCAGCTAAAGATTGGAATAAAAACATTTTTGGTAATATAATGAGGAAAAAGAACATAATCTTGTTGACCTTAAAAGGTATAAGTCATTCTCTGAGCTTTTAGACTAATATTTTTCCAGAAAATCGCCAGGTTTAGCTTTGGAATGAGTACGAGGCTTTAGTTATCCATAAGGAAATTTATTGGAAGTAACTTTCAAGATGTAAATGACTTTCGTATGGAGATCATAACACTAATTATTTTTATGGTATGACTTCAGCTTAAAAAAGGAAAAATAGGGTCCTTATGTTAAGAAATAAAAATGGGTCTTAGATTAAAGGCCAAAATACCTTGTAGGAAATGGGTATTTCCTTTTTCAAAAAACTAGAGAAGGAGGAGGATTTCCATGATCAATTCCTTGTAATTGGTATGTTAATATAATAGATATTAAGTTTTCTTCCCTAGCTAAATATGTTATAGAAGAGGAAGTTAAGAGTGTTCTTTTTAATATAAGTGCCTGGAAAGCCTCTGACCCTGACAGTATTCCTGCCCTTTGTAATTAGGACCATTTGAATAACTCTATAGTTGATTAGGTGATCAAGGTGTTTTATGAGACAACAATTATTCACTATGTAAATCATACCTTCATTTTTCTTATTCTGAAAGTTCCTACTCCTAAGATAATAAAGCATTATAGACCCATTAGGTTGTGTGATGTAGTGTACAAGTTAGTTACTAAAGTTCTTGCCACTAGACTTTAAGAGATTATGCCCAATCATATGAGGCCTCATCAATGTAGCCTTATGTCAGGGAGACAGAGTGCTGATAACATCATTATTATCCAAGAAGTTATCCATTCTATGAGGACCAAAAAGGGTAATGTCCTTTAAAATGGATCTTAAGAAAGCCTATGATAGGCTTTCAAGAGATTTTATAAGAGACACCCTAAATGATATTAACTTTCTAGAAAACATTATCTATCTAATTTGGTGGAATGTTACTTTTGCTGACATGCAATTGCTCAAGAATGGTCATGTTATGGACCCTTTCTTTCCCTCAAGGGGGATCCGTCAAGGGGATCCCATCTTTCTTTATCTTTTTGTTCTTTGTATTGAGAGATTTTCCCAATCCATCTCTGTAGCTGTTAAGAAGAAACATTGGGATCCTATTTCCTTAAATAGTAGGGGGCTTATCATTTCTCACATTTTCTTTGCTGATGATCTTATTTTGTTCAGTATTACTTCTATTCAGCAAGCACACGTTATCAAGGAGACTTTAGAGGTTTTCTATAGAAACTCGGGTTAAAAGGTTAATAATTCGAAATCTGACATTTATTTCTTAGCTAATGTCCCTTGGGATAATAAAAATGAGATTAGCCAGTTTTTAGGTATAATTTGACTGATAATCTGAGAAAATATTTGGATGTTCTCTTTTTTCATGACAGATGTTCCTACAAGGATTTCCAATATCTTATTGATAAAATAATAAATCGTTTAAATGGCTGGAAGGCTAACACCCTTTCTCTTGCTGGAAGAATCACTTTGGCTCAATCAGCCTTGCTTCCATCCCCACTTATGTGATGCAAACTACAAAAATTTCTCTTCATGTATGTGATTGTATAGATAAAATTTGTAAGGATTTTATCTGGAATGGTTTCGTAGATAAAAGGAAGTCCACTTGATTAGTTAGGACAATATTTGCAAACCCAAGAAGTTTAGTGGCTTAGGTTTCTATAGAGCTTAGGCTTTCCACTAAATTTTTATCATGAAGCAAACTTGGAACCTTATTAATAAGAAAGATGATCTTTGGGTGAAAGTGGTTCGTAACAAATATATTTGTTATAATGCAATTGTTCTAATTGTTTGCTAACGTAGTGCTGCATCTAATTTCAAACATGGAATTGTTCAAATCTAAGTACCATTTTATCGTAACCTCCTTTAACGGCTTGGGAATGGTAATTCGATCCACTTTTGGACTAATCATTGGGTGGTGAGAGTTCATAATTTTGAAGATTTTGCTATTATTGATGTTAACAATAATGTTCGGAATAACTTAGTGGTTGATTATATTCTTGAAAATAGAGTTGGATATTCTTAAGCTTTAACAAGTCTTCCTTGCTAATTGTGTGAATATTATTATTCCTTTGAGAGCCTCCTTTTTGGTTGAGGATGTTGATTATGTGGCCTGACTTCCAAATATCACATGTATGTTTTCTTGTAAATCTACTTTTGATTCTTGTTTTGGAACTAATTGGATCTTTCAGTATGATCTTTTTAGTAAGATTTGGAAACTAGATATCTTTCAGCATATTCGAGCCTTTATGTGGCTTGTTGCAAATGAAGCTTTTCTCACTAACAATGCTCGCCATCGTCGATCTTTGCTTACTTCTCCTATATTGTTCTCTTTATGGCTTAGATGATAAAACAATGCTCCACTCTATTCGCGATTCCACTATCACTAATTTGATGTGGAAGAGCATGGTGCCTAGCTCTTTTTATTTGGATTTCTTTTAAGGAGACTTCATTCAGTGGTTGGATTCAAATCTTAATAAGGGAGTTCATTTCTTTACTGGAGTGAGTTGGCTCCATGTTTTGCTTTCTATTTGTACTGAAATTTGATACATGAAAAATAGGAAAATCTTTAAAGGGATTAATATTGAACTCGCTAATTTCTTGAGGTATTTGGGTGCATTGATAACTAATTATTTAAGCTTTTGTTGTTTATAATAAAATTCTATAATATGATTATAATGTCAAAAAATTCTTATGTAATCATTAATAAAATAATTAATTGAAATATCCAATTTTTATAAATAAATTCATTGCAAATATTTAAAAGATTTTAGTAAACTTTTATTTTAACAAAAATAAAATCACACAAATGAAAATTAAATTACAAAAACGACTTTTAAATATGCTTGTAAAGAGCAATTAATTTTTTTGTTTGAATATTAATTTTGATAATATTTTAGTTAGTTTGCATACATACACAAATTACTTTAGCTATCTGATATAATTTGTAATGATTAGCAAATTGGGAAACACAAAAAGAAATTATTATTATTTTTCATTTTATGATATATATATATATATATATATATATATAATAAAATTACTAATAAAAATTATTTATAAACTTTGACCCCATATTCAATCGAAAAATAAGTGTGTTTTATAATTTTACCCTACAATTGATTAACACACGACAACTTTTTATTTGTCCATAAATGAGAGGTATTGGTGCCATCGAGAAGTCAAGGCGCCGAAAAATTTACTAAAGTTAGAAGAAGATATAACTTTGATAAAATTGTCAATTTTATGATCTTGAGATTTTGAATTTAATCGAGATTATAATTGAAATTGATATAAACTCAATCAAACATAGTATTAACTCATACAAAATCAACAAATAAGCAAGTTTGATAGAGTTAAGCATGTTTTTAACTTGAGTTTTTTTTTTTTTTTTAGTTTTTTCAATCTAAATCCCAGTAGTCAGGACTTTTTTATTTTTGTTTAACAAAGCCTAATTTTAGATGTTGTCACTTGTCATCTCTCAATCTCACTATGGCCATTTGGTTATTAGAATTGAAAAGAGAGAATATAATTTTTATATTTAATTGACAAATTGAAATAATGTTTAGTTCATGGAAATGGTGCCTGGGAATGGAAGAGTTATTACCTCTCCCAAATTTAATTCTTAAAATGGAAGAGGACTCCCTCAGCCTCTGGAAACCAATCTCAAGTGGTAATGTGCTCCACCTCCAAAAGGAAGTGGAATGGTTGGTGATTCCTGGGAAATAAAAAATTGTCACCGAATTGCCCCCATTTTGTACAGAAAATTATATGTCTAATCAAGTGTGGTGTATCACTTCCATTTTCATATCGAGCATTGAATTTAGCTTCTATCGAATTACAATAGGAGTGGGATAAAATTTAATAAAAATTATCCTTTTTATCTTCATAATTTTATTTACAAATATTTAAATTTAGTCTTTACTATTAAATTATGTAATTTGTTTAAAATTTTATTAATTTAATGAATTATATATTATCTTAATAGTCTAAATATGTATAATTTAGAGTATAAGAATCAAATTAAAAAACAAGTAAAATTATAGAGACTAATCATGTAATTTTTCCTAATATTTAAACTGTGACATTGTGTCACTTACATTTGACTTAATATATATTATTATAATTTTATTTATTTCATATTCTTTAATTTGTATAGAATATATATTTTTTATTTTAAAAATTTAATAATTATTATATTTTTAAATATATAAATTATAATGATAAGTTTTTATTCAAGGATAATATAATAATTTTGATTTCACTCATTTCTATTCTTTTATTAATTCATCAAATTAAACAAAATACGATAATTTTATTTTTATTCTATTACATATCATATCAAATCAAATATATATATATATATATATATATATATATATATATATATATATTCTCTTTCTATCACGTACATCTTTGTCAACCAAATAAACCTTGGATTTTTATTCTTATTTTTTAAAAATTTTACTCTCATTCGTACAGAGAAAATTATTTCCTTACTTAAAGTTAAGAAAGGATTTGATTTCACGAGAATAAAAATAAATTTAATAAAAATATTTTTAACAAAATTACCCCTCATAGGCTTATATGTCAAAACCCTAATTAGCCATTAGCCACCTCGTTTCGCACTGCACATCGTCGTATCAGCAGAGCCCTCAACTGTGTTCGTCGAATCGTCTCGTCTCAGCTCAGGGAGGATCATCCACGGCGGCTCGTTCTCGCATCTTGGTTGCGTCTGGTAAGTCTGTTCTTCGACTATGACTTCGACTAACATCTCTTGTAAGTTTGTTCTTCAGATTTCTACTTGATTTGTCAATCGTTGAGCAATTTCAGAGAGGCTCAGAGATATTATAACATGGTTGAGAGATTCAGAGATGTTATAACATGGTCGAACGATTTCTATTTTACCATTAACTGCTGGAACATAGTTAATTTCGACATAATCTCTGTTATATAATCACTGTGGTAACATAGTTTCGTTGTTATATAATCACTGTTATATATAATCTCTGTTGTAACATGGTTGAGCAATTCCTGTTTTCTCTGTTGTATATAATCCCAGTTACAGCTTGTTATAAGAACACTGCATATATAATCTCCTTTTTATCACTAACTGTTTGAGCATATATCACAGCCTTCATTTTGTTGTTCTTTCGAAATGGGATTTTTTTTGGGAAAATGATGGCCTTAAATTAATTGAAACAGAAATTTATTTTCTTTTCTGTTTTTAACTATGCTGGTGTTTACTATTCTTTTTATAATCTTCTGTGAATTGAGGTAAACTCTCTGCTTCCATGACATTATGCAGCAGGAGTCCGTTCATCCACGCAGCATTGCAGACGCCGTTTACGCCGGAGATCGCCACAGTTATTTGCTTTTTGCAGCACAAAATCGCCTTCTGTAAGTCTCCAATTTCCTCTTCCTTTCTTCGATTTTTCACTTTTGTGAGCTGTGATTGTGATTTTCTGATGTTGACCGTGGGTACTGATTCAAGATTCTTGCTTATCCTTCTCCTGAGTGGTACTGATTTGGTGAATGTTGTACTGATTTAACGAATTTGGTTAGCCATATTCATATTTATCTAATCCAAAATCTATCTAATCTGTCAACATTGTGATTTGCTGAATCATGTTTATACCAATATGGAAGGTATTGTTAAATTGGCTTAGAATATTGCTCTGTTTTCTTCTTGTCCTGTTGTGCTTTGTGCTAATCTGCTCAAGGATTGATTTGACCAATTTAAATGGATGATTCTGTCATTCTGATTATCACATCCCAACTACCAAAACACAAGGCAGAACCAAGATATTAATACATCCCATTGCATCACATATTAATTATAAGCATGTAAGTTAAATCACATTAATTCATAAGCATATTACATCGGACAATTATTATATGCATAGTATTTTAGACATTATTGATTCATGAGAGTGACAAGTCTCTGTGAAATACTGCAATAGGTCTTTTAGAGTCAAGCTATGGGCTTCTTTATGCAATAAATTAGTCTTATTCAAGAAAAAGAGCATGGTAAATAGATGTTATGTCTAACCATTGAGCTATTCTGACAGGAAAAATAAACTAAGTGGGATATATTGTCTCCAATAATATCAAACGTCTTCTGGCAGGGTTTAGGACACGCACCGGCGGCAGAGGGGAACATCAGTGATACACAATGGCGGACGACGACTACAATGACATGGATATGGGGTTCTCTCTCTTTATCTTCTTCTACTCACTTGCATACAGAGAAATTAGGGTTTCTTGTTTTTTGTTTTTCCCCAATTCTATTTGCATGTTGAAAATTCTTTGATAACTTAAGGTAAAACACAAAAAAATTATTTGTATTGAAATTAGTATCTTAGGTTAACTTTAAGATTATATTTTCCTTTTCTTTGTGAAGATTGAAACAAAATGAAACTTTTTTCAATACTCCTCTGATGGGGTTACCTGGATTTCGATAACTACATACACTATGTTTATATAAATTAACTTGATTATGGTGCAATTGCAAGTTTTAGAGTTATGTTTTGTAGTCTTTCATTGTAAGCATGTCTCATTGGAAGAGAATGCTGATGCAGATATGAAGATGAACCAGCAGAGCCCGAGATTGAAGTAGGGGATTCTGTCTCTTATATATATATATTCTTTTTTCCATGTAAATCTTATGGCACTTATTATTGAAAAATGATCTTTAAAATCACTGGTGGATTGATTGGTGGACAGGAAGGTGCAGAGGAGGATGTGGAAAACAATAACAATGAGGACGGAGCTGGAGAACCTCTTGAAACTGAGGATAAGGAAGAACAAGAACCTGTAGAACGGCCTAGGAAGACATCCAAATATATGACAAAATATGAGCGTGCCCGAATTTTGGGTACCCGTGCCCTCCAAATCAGGTTCTTTCTTTTAACTTTGTTAACTCAAGATTGTATATCATATCATATCTTTGTGATAATGTAACATGTTTTCCCTTGGCTGAGCAGTATGAATGCACCTGTCATGGTTGAGTTGGAGGGGGAGACTGACCCCCTTGAGGTAATACTACATTACTACATCTTAATTGTTCTGTATACTCAGATTTTTTTTCCTTTTAAAGTTGATGCATTTCTGCATGCCCCAAATAATCATTGAGATATTTCCTTGCTAAATTTGTAATGCCAAAATAAAGCTTTTGATCATATTTCAGTGTCGCTATGTGCACTTCATTTGAAATGTGGGAAAGTAATCTTTGGAATTCACTTGAATTTACATCCTCATTAGGCAGTGTGGTTCGTTTGTTTTACCTCTTTAAGAACCTTCTGACTTTGACTATTGTAGTACTCTTTTTTTCTGATTTTGGTTATCTAACTCAACCTTGTGGACAAAGTTGATATTTAGGGGGAAATAATGATAGGGAATTAGGAATATGACTGGGAAATGAGAAGATTATACAGAAAGATGGAAAGCAAAAGAAACAAGAAAAGAGAGCAAGGTAGTCACGGTGGATACAGTATTACTATGTGTACTAAGAGGTGGTTATTCATGGGTTGCTTAGCTGGAAGAAGATAGAAGAAGAACGGATGACCTGTCCAAGTTGTTATTGATTCTGTTAGTAGTCAGTTGCATGGTTTTTCCTTTATATTAGCAAAGCCATGTGTTAGTTTGAGTAGTGAAGAATTTGGAGTATAGTTAATAGAATTGGAGCCGTTTCTTTGACTTGAAGGAGAAAGAATTTGATCTTTTCTGTGTTTTATACTTCTATTGAATTCTCCAAGGAATTATTTTCCATTTTTTGTTTTTTTGTTTTTTTTTTTAATTTTTTGGTGTTCTCTCATCAATTTTTGTTCAGTTAGTTCTTGATAGTCAAGTTGCTGTCATATCCCCCTCAATTGAGCGGAGTACTTTCACATGCATACTATATATGTGAGGATTATTTGTAGTGTTCATACATATGTACTACTTGGTCTATAATATGCAATAAATGGCATGAATATACATCTAAAATGTGGGCTATTCATACATAATTCCTTTTCATAATATAAATAGTATGGAAAATAATGTGGGAAGGTCAGTTTTCCTTACTCATGGGGTTATCTTTACATTAGGTCTTAGTTAACAATAACCTCTGCTTATATTGTGTATTCTTAGCTGATAGTTTAAGTAATTTCATGACCATTGCTCACCTCCCGCTTGCTCTTTAAAGAATAGGTTCAGGGCTTTAGATGTAAAAAATTCAATGCCTAAAGTAGCTTGTGATTCATTTTGATAACTACTGTCACTTGCTCTTTTAATTGCTATTATATGATGTTGCATGAATCTTGTTTTCTGTGTAAGATAGCATTATCTAGTTTGTTGAGCTCAACTGATAAGCTATCTGAAGTCTTGTAATTATGCCTAACATTTCTACACACACACTCTTTTGTTATTCAATATTGAGATAAACCTGGAACGAGGACTTATATGCATTGTTTAGTATCATAGGTAGGAAAAGAAAGGGGAGGAAAAGTGGATGAGCCATCACTTAGTTTGTCTGGTATTATACAGTGGAAAGGAAGTGACATTTTCGACATTTTCCTTCCCCTATTTCGTTTCATGAAGGAAAATAGAGGAAATATGTGTAAATAGGATGGCTAATTACTCGATTATCCTCCATCTAATTAAATATATTTACCGTGAATATAGTATATCTCATCTCTATTTGTTTATATTAATACAAGTGTACATTCTATTTATCTTGATTTCTTCATGTTTCTGGTTTGTTTATATAAATTCTAATATGGTAGGAATTCTTATCTATAAATGCATGGCTGGGAATTGTGCTTGAGCTTCCAGCATATGTTTTAGCTGCAGAGCTGGGATGAACTTTCAAAGCTTTTCTTTTAAACCATATGCACAAAATTCTGAACATGTATTAAAAGAAAAAAATTTAGGTACAGAAATCTTGCATAGTAAGACACTGTCATAATTAAATTATATAAACCCATAATATGTATTAGCACTCACTGTGTTAGTTTGAGTCACCATTAAACTGTATATACCTAAAATATGTTATCTACAAAGATCTTGCCTTGGCTACATATGAGAGCCTTGACATAACTAAACTCTACCTCCTGTGAAAGCTTTCACATATGTTGCCTAACCTAATTGCCTGTAAACAAATAAACTAGTAGATTACCTGCATTAAACTCAAGGCTTCGTATACAAAAAGAATACTTTCCACATAAATAAGTGATTAATCAGGGTGAATTCATCAATTGAAGTAGAAGCTCTTGATGCTTGTGAGGTCAACAAATGCTGTTGTGTTAGTTTGACTCCTCATCAGGGCAAGAAAAGCATCAGGTTAAGGAGACTTTGGCTCCTATATTGCATATTTGTAACATAAACTTTAGTTTCAAAGTAATGAGGCCACCCGTTTTCAAGTACTGTAATCCCTTTCTCAGCAATGATATATTTGTCTCTAATTGCATTAGTAACCTCCTTGATTCCATCACAAATAAGCTCATTGTGCCTCTTAAGCAATTCAATCATTTGATCATTCCTTTAACAAATAGAGATTAAGTTTACTGTATTCATGATAAATATATTTAATCAGACGGAGGATAATTAAGTAATTTGACATCTTGTTTATATGTATTTCTTTTCCTTGATAAAACCAAATAAAGGAAGGAAAATGTCTTTCTTTTCATTCTATGATGTCAAATGAAGTGAGTGATAGCTCACAAACTTTCTTTTCCCTTTCCTCATATATATATATTTTTTGTTTTTATTCCTATGATACAATGCATACTTTTGTTAGTTTGATTGAATAATATATGTACATTGCATCCTACCAATATAAAATGTACCATGCCATAGCTTTTGGATTTTAGAAATCTATGAGAACCTTGTCTGGTACGCCTCTCAATTTTAAGGATTGGCTCTGGAGTTCACTAGCTTGTTATTGCATGCATCCAGCTGAACTTTAGTTTGATTCCACTTCATCTCTGTTTGTTTGGTGTCAGGCCATTTATTCTGGTTAGTTCTTGTAATTTGTTATCAATATTTTATTTGGGGTAGATGGCTGGTAGTTCTCCTGCAATTCCTCTTCTTTTAGTTTATATTTATCAGTTTGTCATGCAATAGCTTCTCATTCGTTTGGTAATGCTACCAACGATCAAATGTCTGATATATTCTCCCAACTGCTTAGATTGCTATGAAGGAGCTTCGAGAGCGGAAGATACCCTTTACTATCCGTCGATACTTGCCTGATGGAAGGTAGATACTATTCATTATAGAAGTTGGGGATTTCTTTGGTCTGGGAGAGGGAGGAAGGAGGTTAAAACTTTCCTTTTGTGTCAAACTCATTAGTTTTTTTTTTGGTAAAATTGTCAGCTATGAAGACTGGGGAGTGGATGAACTGATTGTGGAAGACTCCTGGAAGAGGCAAGTCGGTGGTGATTGATATGCTTTGAGCTGACGAATGGTGGTGGAAAGGAGTAAAGAAAGCTAAGAACAGAGAGAATGAAAAAGCCTTTTCTTCGCATAATCTTCATATCACCTTCCATCTGTCTGTCTAGACGCTAAACTATTACTGCACAAGAAACTTTGCTAGTAGTGTTGGTCTTATACTTAGCTGTGTCTGTATATCTATGTTGCTTTGCTTCCCTTTATTTTACCCTCGATTTTGTTGGGCTTTCGATAGAATGTGCTGCTGTTTGTGAAATCATCTTGCAGGACTTGCACTGGTTTTTATGAACACTAATGGTACTTGATTCTGAAACCAAAGTTTTGGATTCAGCATGATTGGTTTTAGTTTCACTCTCTATAGTAAGTGTTTTATGGTGTAACATGTAATTCAGTTCAGGTGGTAGATATTGAGGGGCATGTTTGATTAATTTGATCGTTATTTACGTTAATAACGCACTAGAGAAATTGTTTTATTTTTCATTGTCTAGTGTCTACTGTGATTTATTCCTATCCTCATTTTCCTTTACTCTCGTTGTATCGAGGGGGTGCATTGTGGATATCATATTATATAAAATTGTGTAACTTTATGCTGTCAAAATAATTGTATTTATATGATCTAAACACTTTATGTTTTTGGTAAAAAAAATAATGGCTAACTGGCCTAGAGAGAAATGATGATGATCAGTTTGTCTGGAATGGAGATTGATTTGTGTTTTGGGATTAATTAATTTCAAACTCTCTTCTATTTGTAATAATTATCGAGTTGAATAAAAATTAAATAATATTAATTAAGAAAGACAACGACAATTATTTGAAAGGGGAAGAAGGTTGTTTCAGGAAATATTTTTACATTGACATATGATCTAACTAACTATGAATTTCGTTCCTTTCAATGAAAATTATAAACTATGATAGGCGTGGTTAGTCATGCTTCTAATAAATCATCTAATAAAACCCTTCAAAGGTTCTAATAAAAACTATGTACGTGGATGGTGATTTTAACACAAATACGAAATAGAGAAAGGCATGTAATTTAAGGTGAGAGTAGATAGAGTGAAAGAGAAATAGAGAGAGATTAGAACCAAATTTAAGGTGATATAGAAATATTCAATAATTGGAATGAAGGGTGCATTTAAATTAAAATGAGAGATTCGACCAAAAAAACAGAGAGAATGTTGATTATAGTTCTGTTTAAAATGCTTGAAAGAAGTGTGCATTAAAATTTGCCACTCCTCTCCTCCTATCTTTTAAGAGGTCGTCTCATTTTTTCTTTTAAATATTATTATATTTTAATTTATATTGTCTGTTATTACTACAACTCGAGTGCAATACTATTTAAATAAGTGTGAGAAATTTTATTATTAGACTACTCTTATTATGCTCTGTTTGTTTCTTTTTCTTTTTATCAATTTTCATCAATTTATTTATCAATTTTAGAAAGAAAGAAATGCTGTGTGTCCAAAATTGATTAAGAAATTAACAAGGAGTAATAGAGAAAATCTAAATCATGCTTGCAATTTCAAATGCCTCTTAATTTGATTATAATATAATATGCGTATTTCTCTCATTTTTTAAATATATGAGATAAACTATTTTACCCTAATGCTATTTCTACTTCTTTAATATACAGATGGAAAGACCTATTATTTTTATAATATTAAAATAAAAAAGTCTCGCTTACATCTTGTCAGGAATAACACCGTAATATTAGGCCCCAGATCAAGAAGGTACTTTTCTTTTAAAAACAGATCGTTAGCTGATCTAAAAAAATTTGTGTATCAAGTCAAAGACTGTTCGTGGCAGCAAAAGGAAATCAAATTGGACAAGTTTCCTCAACTTTGTGTCAATTTAGTTTTGTCGTAATAAATGAATATCCAACACTATTGTCAAATCTCAACGCCCAAGACCTCGAAAAAGCATCTAACAAAATCATAACCTCTATATGCCTATAGCCTCCTGGCCCTGTAGGGTTCTATTTTATTTTCTGACCATTTGGTAAACGATGTACCAATCAACCAGCGATTTTCTCAACTCATATTCGTTTTAGGGCTGTGTTTTAAGTATATATTTAAATGTTTACAGCAACGTCCAATGAAAATGGAAAATAATTAGACTGAGTGAAGTGACAAAGAAATAAAATAGTAAAGTGTTTGTTATTTATTTATTTAAGCATTTAATTAAAAAATAAAAAGTATTAATAGAATAGAATAGTTTATAAATTATTTTTATAATATAATTTTTATAAATAAAAGATAGTCTCACTTAATCATTCTATTTTATTTTTAAATTTTTAATTTTAAAAAATTTTGAATAACAAGAAAGTGTCTTAAAGTTTTTTTTTTGGTTATTCCATTTTATCTTTTAAAAAAAATTCAAATAATATTTTACTTTAAATTAAACATTCTATTTTATGCCATTCCAACCTCATTTCTTGCTATCTATTCAAACATGCTCCAACAGTATACGTGTGTGTATGCATATATCCAAATTAATGTAAAATGTATTTTAAAAATATTGTATGTATATCAAAATACATCGAGTTTCTGAAAATTTAAATGATCTCAATATCAATTCTTTATATTTGAATGAATTTTTTAAGTACTCTACAATATCTATTCATACTAATTATTTGACATTTTAGGTGTTAATTGGTTTTTATAATGAATTTTTTTTGGGTATTATGATAAGTATACGTACGTTAATACTAATTTGACACTTTAGATGCCAACTGGCTTTTCTTGATTTAAATGAACTTCTTTTGTATTAAAATAACTGATTTTGTTAGTGTTAAGTTGACATTTTAGGTGTGAACCTTTTTTTTAAAAAAAAAACTGATAATTTAAGAAATATATAATATTAATAAGAAGGTAGAAAGACAATTTGATGCAAGACAGAATTAAGTCATCATATGGAAAATAATAAAAAAATTTTAAGGACCAATATATTAACTTTTATCAAATTAAAATATCTACATGGTGACATTGCTCATTTAAATTAGTTCATATTGTGTAACTTCTTCTAGAAGTAACCACGTGATTCTCGGTCTTGTAGCTTTTGTCACAAATTTCCTTAACGTGTTTCACTTTCAAAGGGTAATTTGATTATTATCATTATAATATGATTAATTGAAGTTCAACATTTAGAATATTGATTAGACAATCTGAAAGGGAAGTAAATCCTAAACTAAATATTTTCAGAGGGCATGCAGGGCAGACACCCATGATCTCAGTTGAAAGATTGAATTATAACCACTTAGAAGAAAATTGTCGGGGGGAAGAAATAAAATAAAATAAAGTTTGTTATTCAACTTTGAGAGACAAAATGTAAGGAATTTTTTTTTCGAAAACTTAAAAAAAAGCTTACGCATTATTTTTTTAAAAATAAAAGAAACTTGCTTGTCAGCTTACATTGATGTTACTTGAGATTTGAGATTTGGTTAAATTATACCCTACACTTTTTTATTTTAAAAATTACAATAAACTCTCTTCTGCTTGTTTTGTCAATAAAATTATTTTTGCATACAATATGCACTACTACCAAAAATAAAAATATTATATTTTTTTAATTTTCATATTGAGAACAAAATTACTCTTAATCTTTCGTGTTGTGCATAAAGTTAAAGGTTTTTTTTTACAAATATTAATATATTAGTGAAAAGGTTTCTGCAATATATATCAAAATGTGAGGAAAGTTATAGGCAATTTTTTAAACAAAATTTTATAATGTAATTCAATCAAAATTTAAGAAAGTTAACATAAATTTATTATACTTTCAATGATACGTTTTGGGATGTTAAAGTCAACCTAGCATAGTGTCAAGACTGGTTAAATATATATATATATATATATATATATATATATATATATATATATATATATATATATATATATATATATTAAACTAGATCATTGATAGAGTAAACTAAAAATTAGTCCCCAAATTTGTAGAATTACTTACCGTTATTCTTTTAATTTTTGGAAATCATGAGTTAGCCTTAGAAAATATCTACTAATTGTAAGTAAGTTCTTTTCATTAAATGTCTCATGACTATCATCTAAATTTTGCTATTATAATTATCAATGATCTATTTGGCATGTTAAAGATTCTCATGGCCTGTAGAAGAGGTATGTGAAACTTGATGATAAATCAAGAGGCATGTAAAACTTGATGATAAATCATTCTTTATATTTGAAGAAACTAAAATATTTAAACAAATTTGAAATATATTCATGGTTCACAATCTAATTTGAACTTATAAGCTATCAAAAAGAAATTCATTCCCAAACATTTTATATTTTTAAATTTTAAATAACAAGTATGAGATACTTGACAAAATGACTAATTTGCAACTAGTTTATATGATTGCGTGTTGCACAGATTTTAGATATTATTAATTTGTTTTACTATGTGTCAATACATTTTAAATCAAATATATTCAAAGAATTTCAATTTAAGAGGTAATTAATTAATTTTTTTATTATTTTCTTGTTGACTATGATAAATTTATGCTAATTAATGACTTCATTATCTTTTTTCGTTGATTATAAAAAATTGACTTACTTTAAAAAATTTTTAATATATGTATGAGAAATGTGAAAAGTCATTGTACGAGGAGCTAAGAGTTTGCTCAACACTTACACATTAAAAAGAGCTTACTTCACTTATATATATATATATATATATATATATATATATATATATATATATATATATATATATGATTAATATATTTTTGCAAGCCTACTAATGCACTGTTAAATTTTTAAGGACTCAATTAAATAGGTTTGTAAATATTAAAGCCTAGATATGAACTTACTTTTTATTCTATATTCATAACAAAATAGAAATTTGAAACTAGGATTTTTTTTGGTTGAATTAGCTACTTTTATGTTTAATTACTAAAATTCGGATGGAGGAAAGGAAATGGGAGTGGACCTAAGGTCAAGTCCTATGTTTAATTACATGTTGCAATTTTTTTTTTTTCAGATAATGCATATTCCCACACATGTAGTAATAAGAAATTCCTTCACCTTTTGGAGGGATGAGACGCATTCCCAAGAACGTAAGAAAAATTACTAGGATGCCTTTCATTTTCTTTCACATTCTTTCCTCTTTATCTTTTTTCCTTTGCCCTTGTTCTCTTCTTGTTGATCCCATCCATACTTTCATAGTCATTGATACCATGCTATCATTGATGTCATTGAGTTCCTATTACAAGTTTTGGGTTTAGATTGCACAATTTCCATTGATAAGAGCCAAACTTATCATATGTACAATACAAACCGCATAAGTTAAATTACATAAAAAGAGAAAGAAGCCATAAAATCAGCATATCTTGACAAATTAAGAATGAAAAACTATGAACAAAAGTAAAAAAGGTAAACAAGGAACAATATCAATCAAGTGCTAATTTTTGGTACGTGATTGTTAACACAACCCTTTAAGTTGGATCATGGAGATTTCAAATGCTCAACTTGCCAATTAAATATAGTGATTGTTGTTTGCCTAATGCCTTGCTGAAAATATTAGCTAATTGATATTGAAAGGTAAAGTGTTTGCGAGTAATGTGACTTTGTTGAATACACTTACAAACAAAATAATAGTCAATTTCTATGTGCTTAGTGCATTCATGGTAGGTTGGATTATTGGCAATATGTGTAGCTACTTAATTGTCATAATATAGTTTGATAGCATAAGAAGGAGAGGAATGGTCAAATATAAAAGTATCTAGCATAACCAAATTAATTTGCAAGCTGTTGTAGCTATTGAGTAGTATTCAACTTTAGTAGAAAAGTGAGAAACAATGTTTTGTTTCTTGATTTTCCATGAGATAGAGGAGTCACAAAGGAAGATGAAGTACCATTAAGTGATCATCGAGTGAGTAGACAACTAGCCCAATTAGAATCATAGAAAGATGTAAAAGATATTTTACTAGACGAAGAGAAAAGTATTCCTTGCCCAAATTCAAGTTTAAGATATCTAAATACCCGCAGCGGTGCTTCCAGATGTCCTTGGCGAGGTTGATGCATAAATTGAGACAAAATGTGAATTAAATCCTCGTAATACTACTTCTCAATGTCCTTGGCTAGTAGTGCCTTGGTCATGGTTCTGCGCCATATTAGGTAATTATCTTTTTTCAGGAGGCAAGAAACAAGAATTGTGCCTGGGTTATCCAAAGGATGTAAGGTGAATAAAGAAGATAGATCATAGGTGGTTTGATTTCTGGGAGTTGAGAGATGTAGGTTGGTTATTTTGGTCATCGGGCATGGTGAAAGAGATGTTGCATGCCTTGGATTTTTCTACTTTGATACCATATCAAATGGTAGGTTTAATTTGTATGGTTTCCATAGATACGAGCCAAACTTGTAGTATATATAGTACAAGCCACATAAAGTAAGCTATACAAAAAGAGAAAGAATCCATATAATTAACATATCTCAACAAAATAGGAACAATGAATTAGGATGGAAAGTCAAAAGGATAAACAACGAAACAATATTAATCAAATGCTAATTTTTGGTATGTGATTGTCAATACCTATCATCAGCATTGGCAAGCACTCACCTACACTATTCATCATTGTCGCTTTACTAAAGCTTTGTCGTCCAGATGTATCTCAAAGTAGTTGCTTAAGTAATCATTATTGGGAGGCTGATGGACCTCTAGATTCTAATAGAGATATAGATTTCATGGATGATTACAACAATGATCATGACAACACTATTGATCTCTATGATGATTGAAATGCCAGTTCCCAAAACAATATTAAATATCACTAAGCTAAATTATCATAGTCAATCACTATTACTTTGCTTAAATATACATAGGATAATACATCCAATCCTAGAGGAATTATAAAAGAGGACTTGGGATTCACATATATCAATTTTTCATGGTTGATACAAATGGGTGATAATAAAGATTATAAGCTATAGTTCAAGCTTTAGAAGCTTAAATGGCATGTCATGTTGAAGATGAGATGAATAAACATTAGAGTATGGTTGTGCACCAAAAAGTTGTGAGACTAGTTTGACATGGCTGAAGCTCAAGATAGTTTTTATAGCAATGAGCCATACCAATCATGTCACTTGGAACAATTATTTCTTGATAAAAATTTAATTATATTTCTTTTCTTTCAATCTTCAATTTATTGTTCATAAAAATTTCATCCTAGAATAAATAGTTTGGAGAACTTAGGGCCCATTTGGCACATCATACAAAGCTTGATAGGATAAGGTTTGATAGTATATAAGGTTGGATATCATATGATATGACTTGATAGTATAGGACCTTATATGAATTTAATACTATACGATATTTTGTGTGACATTATATAAGATATCGTATTATATAAGATAATGTGATTATATATTTAGTGGAAGACTATATAATATTATATAGGATAAAAATTAATTTTTTTGAATAATAATGTATTTTACATTAATAAATTTATATTCAAAAAAATGTTCAAAGAAAATGAATTTGATTTTCTTTTACCATTTATATTCATACTTATAGTAAACTATCAATACAAATTCAAGGTGGAATGGAAAAAAATAAATTTGAAATAAAGAATAAATGAGTAAAACCTCACTAGGTTCCATATATATATAGAATATTTCTCAATTTAGTCCCTTACAAAATTTATGTATTAATTTGGTCCTTATAAATAAGATATTTCTTAATTTATTCTATTACATATGGATATTTCACAATTTGGTCTCTCACAAATAACATTATTATCAATAATGTCTTTCATAACAATTTTATTTGTGAGGATCAAACAAAGAAATGTCCATATGTAAGGGCCTAAATTGATAAGATAATATTATGAGGGATTGAATTGAGAGAACAATTCTATGAGGGAAAAAATTAAAAAATATTTTATCTGTGAGGGACCAAATTGAAAAAAAATTCAACGAGTTCCTACATTTTAAATTAATGTATTTTTTAGGATAATAATGATAACAATTTGATTTGTAGGGGATCAAATGGAAAGATGTACATATGTAAGGGACTAAATTGAGAAAATAATTCTATAAGGGATCAAATTGAGAAATAACCTATATGTTAGGGACCCAAGTGAGAAAAATTTTTATGAGTTCGTATATATTAAATCAACTTGTCTTTCTAGGATATGAGTGATCAAATTGAATAAAATCTTATATATAAGAGACCAAATCGAAAAAATTTTCTATAGATTTGTATTTTTTGAATTAACGTATTTTTAAATAATATTATTGATAATAATGTTATTTGTAAGTAATCAAATGGAGAAATATTCATATGTGAGGGACTAAATTGTAAATATATTCTATAATGAATCATATTGAAAATATATTATATGTGAGGGGCCAAATTAAAAAAATTATAAGTTCATATTTTTTAAATTAATTTTTTAGGATATTATTGATAATTGTATTTGTGAGGGATCAAATAGATAAATATATATATGTCAAAGACTAAATTGAGAATACAGTGAATGGTCATATTGAAAAATATTTTTTCTATAAGGGACTATATTGAAAAAATTTTCTACAAGAGTAAATAAAGAAATATCTGATAAGTGAGGGACCAAAAATTTTTCTACTAAAAAGATATAATATATCTTATTAATACAATCATACCTAATTAAAAAATGGACAATTGTGTTAATAATATGATGCTTGTGTATATATAACATATCAAACATGCTCTTATTATTATTTTTTTTTTTTATAAACAACGGTATGGAATGCCTAACGTAGTCATACACGCTCTTATAATTATGTTTAAGCTTGACTTTATAATTGTAACATATATAGCATTTCACTTATCTCATATTTATAGTACATCAAATTTCAATAGCAAGTGGGCTATTCTTGTGAGTATGAATGGTGAATTTGGGTATGCTATCCATAATTGTAGATTCAAAGCAAAACATTTTAATAAAATTCAGCGGCGATTAAAACTGTTACCAAAATATTACGACTCGTTCAATTAAATTTTGTGAAAATTTTTGCAATCCATTGGTTGCCACCACCCACAGAAACCACGAAAAGCATTCTGTGGAACTTTTATCATTACAGATGTTTCCAAAGCTTTAATCATCATAAGACTGAAATCCGCAGTGGTAAAAACGTAAAAACTGTTTCGAAAAGTTAATTTTTTTCACTCACTCTTTACAATGCTTTTTTTTTTTTTTTTTTTTTTATTGACAACATGCATTTTTAGTATCATGTTATTTGCAAACTCGTGTAAATTATTTTCACTTAGAGAAATAATATAAACTTTTTTTGTTTTTCACTGTCAATTTCACTTCTCTTAATTGTTTTGGTGTAACATCGGAATCACTATATTCTTTATAGAAATCAATTCACGGTAAAGCCAATTACCATTAAACATAATAATAACATTTATAATATTTATGCACACTAATGTATGTTTTCATCCAAATTCCTGAGTTCATTTTGGACACTCATATTTGGTACTCGGTAGTGTTTTTATTTATATTTTATTATATAATCTTTTATAAATAAAACCATAGTTGAATCAATTTTAAATTTTAAAAAAATTATTCATTTTTCAAAATAAGAGTGACAGTAATACTAAACCTTCTAATTTCTTTGAATTTTATACAGAATAATTTTTATTTTTATGAATATAGATCCCAAAATAATCTAATAATATAAAAACCTTCCATCCATAGTAAAATTATATCTTTTTTCTCTTCTTCATAAAATTTTCAACATACCAATTTTTTTTAATTATAGTTTCAATTGTACCCCTGAAATGGATAAATGAATTCATTTGTTTTAAAAAAATAGTCATGGGTCTAATCAGCTTTGCATTTTGCAATATAACTTGGCTACCCAAAGTCAAGTTTATCTTGGATGGTCCAATCCTCTGCCGACACGTCACAAATCTGACAGAACTGCCACGTATGAATACGTTCCAAACTAAGATATGATTCATGAGAACTAATCAATGCCTATAATTAAAACTTTTACGACCAAAGTGAAGGAAACTCATGAAATTGTTAGTGTTAAGCTGCTTTTCTAGTATCAATTTCAATAAAAGCAATCATATAGTATCATGAGATCAACTGGTTTTTATCTTTTAGGAAACCAAATTATAAAGTATGTTTATGCACGTAAATTTAAATACTTAATTGTGTTGTTAATGGGGATTAGTAGGACCTAACTAATTTGCTTTCTTCTCTATAAATATCATTTTGTTTGTTGGACTTTGTAACGACTCAATATTTTTTGTCTGAATTAATTTGTTTACTAGTAGTTTAAAGTGCTTTTTTTTTTTTTTTTTAATTTGATCACTTAACACTTCATGTCATAGAATTTAACAATGAAACAAAAATAATAGTATAAATATTAAAATAAATAAATAATTTCGTTATTAAAT
Organism: Delonix regia; assembly: GCA_037074485.1. NCBI lineage: Eukaryota > Viridiplantae > Streptophyta > Magnoliopsida > Fabales > Fabaceae > Delonix > Delonix regia. Next base: position 27,075,489 of record CM073454.1, on the reverse strand, counting down.
GTGTGCTTTATTTATGTCTTATATTTTTAACATTGTTTTTAGGTTATTAATGTTTGGATGAAGTTCAATTTTAAAAGATCACCCCTAATTTATTCAAGTAATAATCTTAATGGGTTTTACAATTAATTAGGTAAGGTAGAACATATTTTTTTACAGTAAATTTTTTTATCCTTTAATTTTACAAACATCTTTGTCAAAATCAAATAAAAATTACTCGCTTTTTCCGATGGTCTTAGAAACATATTTCTTCTTATGTAGTTAATTAAGATGTCATAATGTTTACAAAATGAATGAACTAAATTAATAAAAGACACTATCTAACTCTTTAGGAGTCAAGAGATAAAATTTGGCAGATTTGATTCGGGGGAATTAAGAAACTCGAGAACATAATAAAATGTTTCAAATCTTAAAACCTAATGCCGTTGAAAGTTCAACTTCCGAAAAAACGAGCTTTTTGGAATTTAAATTTCTTTTTATGACTAAAATTTT